>JASDQU011377322.1:2860-24162 GCA_032191745.1 Picea mariana
CATGGAGACAGTCATTTTTGGGCAATTCGACACCACAAATTCAGTGGTGCTGTCTGTTTTCTAATTTGGGCATTATTTCTGCAGCTTGATTTCAGAATGAGGTATACTTTTGTATTTTACCAAATTATTTTGTTGAGTTAATGAAAGAGCCTACCCATTTGAGAGCAGGACCTAGACACGTAGTCCACTAGGGACGAACTCCGTTGTCAAGTTTTTATGTTTAGATCTGATGCTTTTGTCTCTTCATTTTTGAGCTTTTCCTTCTTTAATGGTGCATTTTAATTTATGATCATTTAATGCAATTCTTTATAAGTCACTTGATGAAAATGTCCTAGATCATATGTGGAGGATAAGGACAAGGATCAGTGGATGGTGACAAAAGTGGAGGAGGAAGAGGAGGATTAGTGGATGGTGACACATGTGGAGGATAAGTAGGAGGATAGGTGGATGGTGCAAACACATGTGGAGGGGGAGGAGGAGAAGGATCATACATGGATGGAGCAGATACATGTGGAGGGGGGGAACGAGAAGGATTGAACATGGATGGAGAAGACACATGTGGAAATAAAGGTGCAAGAGGATCGGTGGATGGTGCAGACACATGTGGAGGAGAAGTAGGAGGAGGAGGAGGACCATGTGGTGGAGTAGAAGATGTGGATCAGTTTGGTGATGAGCTAGATGGAGTATAATCATGGGCAAGATCCCTCAACCTATCAATGAGGTTGATAGATTTGGTACCTATAAGATGCATCAATAATGTCATGTCACAAGGAAAAACCATCCATATCGTAGACAGATTTGGTACCTGTAATATGTCTCTAGCCGATGTGGGTACCACTCCATGACTAATGATGACACCACATAGGAGATCTATCACCTTCATTCAAACTCTCTGATCTGCCCTGCATGACACGTGGGGTCTATGCACTGTAGGCTGGTCCTTTACCTCCTCTATCTCTTCATCCTGTTTGGGAGGCTCATCCCCAACATATGTGCCAATATATGAAAAACAATAGATAATAATAATAAAAGAATTGAAACAAAATGTTACAATAAATTACATGTGCATTAAATAAGACATAAAAATATGCAAATATATTTATCAAAGCATAACGATAATATTACCTCTCTAATCTGGTGTCTCGGCTACTATAAATAGGATGTTTGTAGATCCTCTCTGATCCATCCCCACATATGGGTAATGTACAATATCTAGGACATGGTTGTCTTCTCTAGCCAAAGATCACATACATCCCTACTTACCGAAGTACATGGAAATGCCATCTGGCCCCTCTTGGGCAACAACTACCCCCACATGCGCATATGCACATCAAACATAGGCCTAGCAGAAAACCGGGTTACTCTTGGTCGAGTGGCATGAACCCTCCTAAAAAATAATGTAAGTAACTCTCACGTGAATGGGAAGAATCTCCTCCCATTTAAAATGGTGTGATAATGATCCAATGCAAAACAAAATTGTCTCAAAAAAATCAGTGACCACCTAATCAATCAGGGCCTCTACACTAAACCATCTACATAATATATCAGAGGGAAACTAATGTGTTGTCTATCATAGCTAGAGTGTGACAGTGCTGAGATAATAAGACATAAGCACATATCCTCATATCTATGAAATGAACCCATTTGCATGTGACCACCAAGAACCTAGAATATTGAAGTGGAAAGAACGTCCAAACTAACATATCTTTGCACATATATCAGTTGGGTGTCTCCTGCAACACCAAGAGGTAGATCAAGGAACTGGGGCCAAAACTCCCCCCCACCTAGATAACCTAGTGATGAAATAAACATCCTCCTTTGGAGGCTAATACCATAGATCAAGATCAACCCTGAATGCTTGTCCACCATGATCCTAATGATGGATCAACTGCTATAACAATGAAGAGTTCCTCGTGAGGGATGTACCCTCCTCATAAAACTTGAGGAGGCTAACATCCACCAAAAGGGAACATGTATTTTTTGAAATAGGGTGAATGAACAATTCCCTCTCCCTCTCTCTAGCCTCCCACTCACGTACAAATGCGTACATTTCGACCTATTTCTACTACTACTACTCCTCCTTTTCTCACCGTCATCGTCTCTAATTCACATACACATATATTTAAGCACAGAAACACACACACACACACACACATATATATAAAGAGAGAGAGAGAGATAAAATGAATTGAAATTATAAAACACACACATATAAATAACTTGTATTTAACAAAAAATAAATCAATTTTTGTTTCCAACAAAATCTAGAAAATTAACAGGTGTGCCTAAAACAATAACTATGCACCATAAACAATGCTCTATATAAAAAAAAAATAACACCGCCATGCGGTGTTGTTATTGTGATGTACCGATGCACCATGTTTCTTATCGCACCGTTGTGCATTTTACCAATGCATCCCATAAAACACACCACATTGTTAAATTGTGAAATATTTGGGCCGACATCGTGCCCTTTACAACATTAGTTGTACCTAAAGGCACCACTAGGTTAAATTGTTTCACTGCAAATTAATCTATGCGATGTGTTAATATGAACACATTGGTGCTACCGTGTTATTGGAGAACTGAATTTTGTTTTGTGGTGCATTGGGTTGTGTAGAGCACAGGTAACGAGGCATCTAATGAGACACCTAGGCATGCCAAGTCATTGAATATTTTTCTTGGCATGGTTCTTTTAATAGCACTGGTGCATTTGGTTAACAAGGAAGCACCGCTACACTAAAATTTATGGTGGGAAAACTAATAGGTGTCCTTTGTTAAAATGAAAGCACCATTGTGTCAATTCTACCAGAGCACTAAAATGTTATTTAGTGGTGCATTGTCTTTCATAACGCACCGGGGATGGGGCCTCACAAAATACGCACTGCTATGTTTATTTTTTAAAACTTATCGCATCATTTTTCCTTTAATAACACCAATGCGTACTGCTAGTGAATATGCACCGATGCTCCTTGTTTATTGTTGCACCTCCACGTGTTTTAACAATGCATCCTATAACATGTATTGTGTTGAAAGATTATGAAAAAATTGACCCGTTGTCATGCTCTTTACAATACCGATTCATTTGTTGAACCTATGGGCACCGCTAGGTTAAATTGTTTTATTTCAACTTACACGGTGTGATGTGCTACTATGAATGCACCATTGCTATCATGTTATTGGAGCATTAGTGCATTTGGTTAAAAAGGTTGCACCGCTACATTAAATTTTTATGTGCCATAAAATTAGTGGCGGGCTTAATTAAATGGAATGCACTAGTGCTTCAGTGTTCCAAGAGCACCGACATGTTTTTTAGTGGGCATTGTGTTTTATAATGCGCCGGGTGTGGGGCATCAAAAACAACGCACCGGTTTAGGGGCGTCAGAAAAGATGCACCACTTTGTTTTTTTTTAATTGATCGTAGTGCTCTTCCTTGAATGGCATCGATGCTTATAGTTAGTTTGGACACACTAGAGGCAATGATTACTATGAATTTAGCATAGGATGCACCGCTTTGGGGATAGCCAAAGCGTTCAAGAACATTGTGCAAAATTGAAAAAAAATGGAAAAAATGGCCAAATTTCAAGATAAATTCAAATTTTAATCGGATGAAAAAGCAAATAGGAAGGTAATAAACAATTTACCTAGACTCTTATGTCCCGAGGAGTCATTGTTCCACCGTTGAGAGAAAATGAAAATTCTTGGTAATTTCCAAAATTTGGAAATGTGTGAAATCTACGAGTGGAGTTATGCAACTCATTGTAGAGCATCAGAAACATGTATTCTTTGGAAGGAGAGTGAGCATTGGTGCTTACTCGAGAGTCTGAAATCACGACAATGATATGCACCATGTAATAAGATTCAACGACACTGATGCACTTTGATCTGTGCTAGTTATTTTTATTATAACTTATGACAATGTTTTTGAACATTTAAGCATCAGGGCGTTATTGTTTATGTGCACACTGGTGTGTATTTACCTTACATGCGCACCAATAAAAAAACATCCACAAAAACCTCCAATCGCTCACCTCCACTAACAACTTCCATTGTAGAAAAAGTAGGTATAAATTTTGGGGGGAGGTTCCGTAAAAACCTCCATTATAAGGTGTTCTTCTTGTAGCGATAGCACATAATCATGTTTCTCGTTATGTTTATTAAAACGGTTGTATGGTTATGAAAGTAGACAAAGTTAATGTATGACTATCTATTAGGACCAACAATCTATTATTCTCGAAGATATTTGTTGTTAGAACAACTTAAGAATCGTTAATTCTCAAGCATGTTCTTAGACTATTTTCCTTAATTAAGATATCTCTAAATTTGTATAAAATAAAACATACTTCTTCTATAAAATAAGATGGAGAGAATGATAAAAATACTAAGGAAATTGTACAATCTTGTATACATGTTGTGATAATTTAAATTTATTTGCATAGCATTAGCATGCAATTTATATGTGTGTTTGAATTAGTTAGCTAGTTGGTGTAGCTCCACCAAACCCTATTCTAAGGAGGCAGGGCCCACTCCATAAGGAACATGATTTTTGTTTTATTTCTATAGGTTTTATTTTATTTTTGTATATTGTAGATTGCAATTACGCGTGTTATGTTACTTTGTTTTCTTGTTGATTGATTAATTCACGTTGAATGTGTGATTACTAGTCATCACTTATTTCTTCATAATTGAACATAAAATTAAATACATGACTTATAATTAATGAAAGCATATTTTGGTATGTGTGTGAATGATCCTCAGTTTATTAGTTTTAATATTTCATAGATGAATTCCTTTACTACAATCTCATGATAGATAAATTAGTGGAAGATAAGAAAGTGTAGCCTGCATATACATTACATGGTAACTCACAAGTAATTCAGAACCCCGAGTTGACATAAATAGTGTACAAAATGTTTAGCTACTTTTTCTATAAATTATAAATGTAATTAAACATTCAGTCAACTATGATGCGAGCCCATTTTACATGTTGGTTGGTCGCCCAGCTGATGACCAAACCCTTGGAATTATTTACTGTAGTACTACTTATAAATTTTTGAATCCATGCTGAGGGATTTGTGGTCTTTGAAACTGGGTCCTCTTTTCTAGGTAGACTAGTGATTCGTCATATTAGTCCAATTATGATGAGAACTGGTCAGCCGAGCCATAATTGACCATGATGGTATCAACTGATGATAAATTTAGCAGCTTCTTCCTTCTAGCCATCAAAACCCTACGACCTAGGGTGTGCTCATGTATGACCTAATCTATGTTTTTTCCATCAGTAGGGTTTCCTTTCTCCATTTTTCATTGACTACACCCCATTTGGTGAAATTTATCCAGTGTCTCTCCCAACCAATTTCATAGATTTGCACCTATCGAATGTTATTCACTCGAATGTCAAGCTCTGATGCATTTTGTCTATTAAATCTTTCTTTGACTAGTGCTCTACCAATTTCTCTTTTTTCTGCACTTGTCCCCTCATTCTTGGTGCCATTTTGTCGAAAAAATCCTCTACTACAATTTATTTTTTCAAAGGGGAGGGGGTCCAATCCTTTGTGGTAGGGTTTTCTATCACGTGGAGCTTCGCATAATTATGCAATTTTTTTTCTGAAAATTATGCGGTGTTTTCATGGAAATCACGATGTATTTATAGGGGATTTGGGATTGGATGCAATTTAGTGACGTGTGTAAGTGAAATATCGATGGATTTCAGTATTAATGGGTGACATTAAGTGCATCAGATGTGGCTATTTTTTCTGTCATCGATTACTTCATGGTTTGTTTGTTGTTTTTAGTCAATTTGGTGTTCTTTCTCAACTTGTTGTTCCAAATCAACTTGTAGTTCTTGGTCGACTTGTTGTTCTTGGTCAACTCACTATTCTTAATTGAGTCGCTTCTCTTGATTGACTTTTAACCTGGCTCACTTTCTAAGATACATTGTTCGTTGTCTTCATTCTTCTTTGTGGTGTCACATTTCCTGGGGTGCCCAATAACTTCATTTATTATGTTGTCTGCAAATGGTGTGGGGAATGGGTTGGTGAATGTCAATTTTCTCAGTGCCCAAAAGTCGAAACGAATTCTAAGTTTCTTTAGATCATGATTCTTGGGTTATCCGATTTCAAATTATCAATGGGATATATAATTATGGTTGCCAACATACCCTTGATTTCCTTTTGAACAATTTATATGTATTTATGCGCTAGTTTATATGGTCTTTTCTTTATGGGTTTGGCTCCTGGTATTAGATCAATTTTCATCTCTCCCATTTCCACAACCAATCCTTCAAAATATTTATAGTCTCTGGTGAATACATATTGATATTTATTTAAATGGTAAACTATTTCAGTGGTCTACTTTTCAGTCTAGTAGTTGCCTATCTAAGCCACTTTAGGCCGATTGTTGTTTCAAATGTCATCTTTCTTGAATTTGATTTATGTGTCCATCGACTCTAGTGGTTTTGATTCATCTAAATTTCATTATCCCTCATGGACTTCATTATACATTGGAGGAAATTTGATTTTAACTAGTTCTTCATGGTCATGTTGCGTAGATATCCTTAATATAGTTTTCACTTCTTTGATTACTTCTAGGTGATCCTTCTACCATATGAAACATTTTCCTAGAAAACTTTCATTTCCATATCGATACAATGTGTAATCTGATTATTTCATTCATGGCATGATATATAATTACAAGTTGAGGTCAACCCTATGTCGACTTGTGCTTTTCCTTTTGCTTGATCTACTTTTGTGCTTAGTTTTTCAATGTGATCTCCGATATCTCTAATTGATTTTGTCAAGTTGGTTTCTGTAGGGTTAAATGCAAATTATTTGATAAAAAAAATTATACGGTTCTTCAAAGTGAATGTTTCACCACTGTATCTTCTATTTTGTACCATTTGTAAGGTAGATAATCTAGCATATAGGGGAACATGTGAGGCCATACTCTTTCATCTTTGTACCCAATTCTTCTCCATTCCCTCTCATGATATTCAATATGGGTGAAGGGTTGAATACTAACTTAAACTTAGGTATTCTGGTTGCGGCTAATAATTTATTTCCTCCAAAATATTCCATAGAGTATTTGGCCATGAAAGTTCACGTCTACAGTCGAGATGCATGTGTATCCCACCATCTCACTGCTTGTCCTACGAATGACAATGCCAGACTTTGTAGTCAACCTTGCTCTCTGACCATCTTAGACACCTTATCGACGTGAACCAAGGATGATTCTTGCTCCTTGAGTCATAACGAGGGAGACAAGGTCATATTTACATCTATGGGGATTAAACTCACATTCCATTTGATTCGCTTTTCATATATTGTAGGTATTGTTCTCATAGAGAAGCATGAATGAAATTTGTCTTTAGTAATGCATTCAATCCACCAACATTTTCTTTCTTTTGATTCGTAGTTTTCTAGCTTCCATTCATAGAGTATGATGTCTGAGTTCTGACCTATCTACAAGGGTGAATCGTGTGGTAATTATCCTTGTAGATTTGGTTCAACATTATCATGATATGCTTGGATGACCAGGGATATATTTATGGCCTCATGCTCTTCTTCTGAGGGTTATGTATGGGGTTTACTCTACCTAGGGTCCAAGGGTGTGATAATTGTTTTTCACCTTTAAGTTTGATTAGATCTCTTTCTAGTGAAATGGTCACTTTCATATCTCTTCCCCATGATTGTCTGACCAATGTTGAGTAGGTAGGGATACCTTCAATTAGATTGATTACTTTAAAATCGACCAATGTCAGAATCCCCATGATAATAGTTTATACACTCCTTAATAAGATGATGGATTTGAATAATTGTTGATCCACAAGTTTCCATAAGTTCTTAGATATTGTTAGTTCAGACCTACCCATTCTGATCTAAGTTCCCTTAGGTAGAATATTAATTTGTGATCTGAAATCGACCACTACTTGTGAAACCATAAATCCTTCAACTTTGAGATTGACTTGTGTGTCATAGTCATCTTGGATTTTTTCTTGAGTGAGTTGCCTTAGGTTTTTGCATGTTCTTTTCTCTTCTTTACATTCTTTCAACATGTTCAATAGTTCCAATAGTCAAGTGGCCGACTATTCCTCCTTAAATAGATTAAGGAATTCATCTAATACTACATCCTTCATCCCTTCGTGGTACTATGTTTCTTGACATTCTCTTTTCTTATCTTCTTCATCTTCTTAGTCAAAGAATATGAGTGCTTCTCTCATAGTCTATCTTTCTTTTTGTGGATTAGGGTACCAATGATCTTTCTTAATAGGTTTAATGTGTGGTACTTTTGGTATATTATCTTCTCGTTTGACATGAGACCTTGTGATGACTTTTAAATTCTTGGTGTTAAGGACTTTGTGCTTAGGCATAGTTTGCAAGAGATTGGCAGTTCTCTTGTTTCTCAATTTCTCAAGCATGATTTGACAGTCCTCAAGGGAATGATATCCAAATCCACATATATTAAAAAAATTCAAGTCAATTATAACTTTTATGAAGTAGTCAGGGCTTATATGATCATCATTTAAACAAATAAAGAAATAGACTTTGTTGAATCTTCCTCGACAATGTCCTACTCGTCTGTATTGATCATGGTATCCACCTTTGTATCTACCTCTTCCTTGATATCCACCTCCTTGTCCTTCATAAGTTTTTCCTCTTCCTTGGTATCCACCTCCTCTATCACCATGATCTTGATTTTGGTCTGAAGCATGGGTATGATAAACTATA
Organism: Picea mariana; assembly: GCA_032191745.1. Taxonomy (NCBI): domain Eukaryota; kingdom Viridiplantae; phylum Streptophyta; class Pinopsida; order Pinales; family Pinaceae; genus Picea; species Picea mariana. The sequence continues at coordinate 11,587 of JASDQU011377322.1, forward strand.
TGAAAATTGGGCTTATATTGACCATTGCATTGGCACTCTTGTGTATTGTGGGTTGCTTCTTCATACATGGCACACCATTTTGGTTTTTCATTTTTCAATTTCTTCGGGTAGTCCTTCATGATGTGGTTTGTGATGATTTGGAATATTTCACAACAACATTCTATTATGACTCTTATAACATAATATTCATTTTTAGTTGGTTCACAGTATTTACAGTAGTCTTTGGCGTGTCCTTCATTTATACAAATTGTGCACCAAATATCACTTCATCATACAATAAGATCTCAGATTGATTTCCATAGCATCTATAATTTGTTTCCACCATTTTGTCTATAGTCAATGTGGTCCAATCGTCATGTGATTCTGTTTGTTGTGATTTTTTCAGGGTGTCCTCATGAGTTTGGATCTTGTACATTCTCAAAGGTGCCTAGATTTTTGGAGTCCTTCCACAAACCATTGTACTAGTATATCTTTGTCAATCAAATATTTTTCAATCATGTGAGGGATCTGATTGAGTAAATATTTGAATCTTGTCATGAAATATACCTTTACGCTAAACCTAATAGAAGAGAGGAAGGCATCTTTAAACTAGAAAGTAAATGACAAAGAAATCACATAGTACAAAGAGATTTTACTTTGGAAACCCAAATGGGTAAACCGACATTCCTTGATCATATCACTCTCTTATTATCTTATTCATTTTGAATAAAGGGTTACATGACTGACCTTAGTCTACACCTAAGACACGATCATCATCATACCCTCTTGCTTAAACAAGAACAACCTTGCAGCCAATTCGAATTACATGTACATGACCAATGACCTCTAACAGATTGATCAACTTTTAACATAATCATAATACAATTACAACACACCTTATTTATAATATTTACAATAGGAAAACCCTAAAGAAATGTGCCTAAAAATAGTTACAAATCCACGCATATCATTGGCTACAAATACCGTGGATCTTGGGATTCTGTTATAGTCAACTACCAGTCGAAATCCCATTCAAGATCCATTCAAACTTCATTCAGTTTCCATAGGATCTCCTGATGACATCTTGTTAGCTGACCTCTCGACTTGTTGTTGATCACTTTGACTTTAATTTTGCTTAGTCGATTACTTCGACCTTCAAATTTCACCGCAAAGAATATAACAACCCAACATTTTCCCACTTGTTGTCTTCTTTTCTAAAACAGGAGAACCTGAAATTTTGTTCACATACCTAGGGAAGCAATGTCCATTTCCTCTCTACACCAAGATAACTTCACAACACTCACAGACTTGGTCAAAGAGTCTACTTTCTCTAGCAACACCTTGTTTCTTTCCACCATGTCTCTTACAAAATGGTATTGTAAATCAATATGCTTAGTCTTGAAATGGTAAGTTGGGTCATTTGCAAGAAATATTTTGCTTTAACTATCACAATTTTCCTTCATATCTCTCTGCTCAAACCCAATCCCCGAACACAGTCATTGCAACCATACTTCTTCTTTGCTTCCATGAGTGGCTACCATGTATTCAACTTCTGTCACTGACAAGGCTATGACCACTTGTCGCTTAATCATCTAGTTGATTGCTCCATAGAACATATTGAACATGTATCAATTGGTTGACCTTCGTTGATCCATATCTCCAACCCAGCCAGTGTCGACAAATTCATGTACATCTACTTCATTTTCAAGTCTATGTTTCCCTTGGTAGTATATAGCATAATATTTTGTGCCACACAAATACCTTAATACTCTCTTAACAACTATCTAGTGCTCTCTTTCAGGTGTAAACATGTATCTTCTCAACACTCCCACTACATGGGCAATGTCAAGTCGAGTGTAGACCATTGCATACATGAGACTACCAAAGACATTTGCATAGGGAACATGTGTCATTTCCTCTATTTCTTCATGTGTCTTTGGACAATCTTCAACAATCAACCTTTCTCCCACAGGAATTGACACCTTTACAGGTTTGCTATCTTGCATGTTGAAACGTTTCAAAACTATTTCAATATACTTTTTTTAATTCAACCAAATCTTTCTAACTACCTTATGTCTCTTAATATCCATTCCTGAAATGAAGTTCGTTGCACCGGGATCCTTTATGTCGTACTTGGACTATAGCTACTTCTTCACCTCATTTATTACATTCATGTTGTTTCCGATCAGCAACATGTCATCGACATACAATGATACATATATGAAATACTCACCTTCTTCTTTAGAATATACACAGTGATCAACTTTGATTCTCACAAATCCAAAACTAAGGATGTATACATCAAAATTTGGATACCACATCCTTAGTGAATCTTGTAGGTCATAAAGGTATATTTTTAATTTGCACACTAGATCTTTCTTACTCTTTACTGCACATCCTTTAGGTTGTTTCATGTAGATTTATTCTTCTAGGTTCCCATGTAGGAACGTTGTCTTCACATCCATTTTCTCTATTTCAATATCAAATGTTGCAGCTAAATACATTAGTAATCTAATGGAAGTTAATTTTGAAACAAGGTGAAAAATCTCACCAAAGTCGACTCCTTCAACTTGGGAATATCCTTTCGCTACCAGTCGATCTTTGAATTTCTCAACTTGACTTATTGCATTCATCTTTTTCTTGAACACCCACTTGCTACGAACAAGATTTCTTCAACTAGGTAATTCGACCAAATCCCTTGTCTCATTCTTGTGCAAGGATTCTATCTCTTTGACCATGGCATCCTTCCAGAGTCTACCCTCTACCGAGTCAATTGCCTCCCTGACCGACTTGAGCTCCTCGTCAGTGGAAGTTAACACAAATGCATAATGGAAATCGGGTAGACTGCACCTTTCAACTGGATTTATTACTCATTCATACCTCCTTGCAACTAGGGTCAATTGTTCCACGTCTTCATATGATTTATTCGACTCATCTAAATCATCTTCTTCATTCCTTACTTCAAACCTCACCTTCTCTGGATTTTTCTCTATTTGAACCTCTTCAGGCTTGGACTTCCCTCCAACTTCTCTGAAGACCACATCTTGACTGTACATTGTTCTCCTTAATGCAAGATCCCAAAGCTTATATCCTTTCATTCCTTCTTTGTATCCAATGAAAATACACATGACTACCTTCTTGTCCAACTTTCTCCTCTTTTCCTTAGGAACATGCACAAATGCATCACAACCAAATAATTTGAGATGTTAAAGTGAAGGATTATTTTCAAACCATACCTCATGTGGAGTTGTGTCAACTAGTGCTAACCAAGGAGATATATTCACCAGATATTTTACAGTGTCAATTTCCTCTACCCAGAATTCTTGTGCGAGCCTAACACCACTGAGCATGCTCCTTGCCTTGTCCATTAATGGTCTATTCATTCTTTTGGAAACTACATTTTGTTGTGGGGTATATGGTGTGGTATTTTGGTGTATTATGCCACATTGCTTGCAAAACTACTCAAAGTATTTTCCATAGAATTCACCACCATTGTCAGTTCTTACAACGTTTATCTTCTTATCTATCTTATTTTTCACAAGAGATTTAAAGTCTTTAAATTTATCGAAAACCTCTGATTTCTTCCTCGCGAAATAAATCCATGTTTTCCTGAAAAAATCATCTATGAAGGAGAAATAATATAGGGATCCACCAAGTGAAGGGATTGTTACAACCCAGACACTTCACTATGAACCAATTCTAGAATCCCCTTTTCCCTTGTCGCTCCAGATGGGAACCTAACCTTATTTTGTTTTCCATATATGCAATGTTCATAAAAATTGACTTCTAAATTACATTTAGGAAAACCTTCAACCATACATTTGTTATGCATAGCTCGAAGTCCCTTTTCTCCAATTTGTCCCATCCTCTCATGCCATAACATGGTCAGTTCAACTTGACGAAGTCTTGTCGATTCGGTTTGAATTGACTAAGCCTGAGATGAATCGAATCGAGCCAAAGTTGAGATGGCTTCAGGAACAACAATGATGTTGCATCCAATTGAGTCAACATTCCCAACAACTTGTATAGGTTCCAATCTAAACATATTTCATTAAGACCATCGCACCCCTAACCATTTTGCACATATCCTTATGAAATAGAGTGTGCACTCCTACATCACTCATCTTGCTGGTAGATATTAGATTTCTTTCCAAACTTGGAATATGTAGCACACCTAGAAGGGTTCTACTCCTCCCATCTTGTAGTATCAATTAGACTCTTCCCCATCCAACAATTTTGGTTGTCGAGTCATCCCCTAAGAACAAATATCCTCCTTCGTATCTATAATATTCTCAAAACCATTCTCTGTGAGGTTTCATGTGATAGGATGCTCCTAATTTGATCAACCAAACATCTTAATCCAACAGTGTACTGGTCAACGTGAGATACACATCATCTCCTTTATCTGGAGCAGTCTTTCTCTCAGTCGAATACTTCTCATCGAATCTCGTACTGACTTATATTTCCTTTGACTTGTAGTCCCTTTTGTAGTACCTATATTTACGTCATTTCCAACATCTTCTCATTGACTAAACCGAGGATTTAAATCTACCCTTCGACTTAGAATTTCTACTAGAGAATTTGCCTTTACCTCTGTCAATCGGTCGAACTCTCACCATTAAAGCATCTTTTGATCTGGATTAATTTGAGAATGAAATGAAGGCGGAAATATAACAATGAAATATGCAAAGATATTGAAATAAACATAGAGATACAATAATGCATGATTTTTATTAATGACAAAAATGTACAGAAACTGTAAAAATATAGAGTGAATGAACTCGCTAGAATGGTGGCATCTTATCTCTGAGAAGAGATGTGATGGCTACGCTCATTCACAAGAATATGATGATGTTTACAATAAGGCTCCAAAGTCCTTTTTAACATAAATAAAATCCAAAACCCTAACTCCGGAAGATGAAATGCCAAAAGGTTTGCAGGCCCCTATGGGGGTAGTTGATATGTCAACTTCCCAAGGGCATAACTTTCACATACGATCTTCGTTTGGGGGACACGATAGATCATTGGAAAGGTATATCCAAGGAATAAAAATTTTTCCATCAAAGTCTATTTAAATCTTTTAATGTGAATGTGGCAGGCCCAAAAAATGTTGTTTAGGGCCTCAAAACAACCCCGAAAGTTTAGGACCCAAAAAAACTATAGAAAAAATGCCAAGGTGGAAACCCATGTTTTGAGCCAGTGGAATAGGTGGGTAGCCACCGATTTCTGCCTCTATCATTATTCCCCCTTTAGGAAGCAATGTTCTCCATTGTGTCAATTTCCTAGGGAATCTTTTGTTGAATCTGAACCTTGGTGAGATGCTTGTCTTACTGAAGAAGTTTGTCTGCTTAGCTTGTTGAAGGTTGTTATGAACCTGTTGTTGGAGATTGGACCCATTCAACTGATATATCTGCATTATATGCCTGAGTGTGGGAGGACTCTATCAGTCAAGATGCAACATGAAGAGCATGAAGGTATTTGTTATAACTTCGCTTGACTAGACAATGTGGAGTTACCCCTGTAGGTGCAGTAAGAATATCTTGGTGCTCTTCGACAATCCTATTGAGACAAGGTATTGGGATGAGGCTGTAGTGATTAAAATTTCATTATCTTCTAAATATATTGTGAAGAGGATAAACTTTGCAGTATGAGAGATTACTTTATGGCACTATTTTGTTGGGACAATAGTCAGAACTACCTCGAGTATCCTGTAGTGTTGACTTCCGAGAGTAACAATGACGCTACGGGGTCAAGACACATAAAAATCATGACACTTCCACATATATGGTTAGTCTAATAGAACATCACAGACTTCCAGTGGGGAAATATCAGAAAGTACCTCATCCTTGAAGGGCTTGATGTTGTATGACAGGCGACACTGTTGGATGACACAAAGATCTCGTCCCTGGCGAAGCCACCCGATGTTATATGGTTGTGAGTGTGGTGTTGTCGACAAATCCAACTACTTTACGACCTCTGATGAGATGAGGTTCTTTCGGCTTCCGCTATCAACAATAAAATGCAATGGGGTCCCCTTCACCCACATTTTTGAATGGAAGAGGTTCTCCCCCTCCTCAGGATCCTCTGGTTCTTATGAATTGATTGTTGTGGTCGCGAAGATAGCAGTGGATTCTACATCAATGATATGTATCCTTTTATTATCAGAGTCTGATTCAGGGTTCGAATCTGTTTCTTTGAGTTCATCCACCAATGACTGCTTTGAGCTACATTCACCGGTGTTGTTCCAAGGGCTTTCGTGGAAGTCACACCACTTCCCAATGTCCTTCTTCATCTTCCTGTTACCCTTCTTTTCTTGTGGATTTTTCACTAGTTGTCTTGAGGTTGATTGTTATGTGAGTTGGGGATGCATTTACCATACTTTGGTTGTTGTTGATTTGCAGACCCAAATTCTCGAATGTTCTACTACTTAAATTTATACTCGATTTTGACAGCATATTAATAAGCGGCTCCCAGTGATGAGATGTCCATAAACTTCATTTCAGTTTGGATGTACATGTGTAGAGCCCCGCGATATTTTAGAACTAGATGTTGCTCAAATTATTTGATACCCATCTTGGTGCGCAAGGTATGGAATGTGTTTGTGAACTCCTACAATGTTTGGCCCCTCTCTTGATGCATCATGGTCCATCTCATGTACTAATCATCATAGTTCCAAGAAAGGTAATATTCTTCCTTAATCGCATCCATAAAAAAAATCCCAAGTGGGTTCAACCTTGAACATTCCATACTCATTTGTGCAATTCTTCTCACAGTAAGTTTCCCACCAATATTTGACATGGGGGACAACTCAAGGAGCGAAAAGGTGATATTTCCCCTATCGAAAAAATTGTGGACAGAGAAATAACCTTCTAGTAGATTCAACCACTTTTCCAAATCATATGCATCTATATTACCTTCAAACACAGAAATGTCAAAATTAACTTGTACCTTGAAAGGGGTGGCTCTTCCAAAGTGGTTGCTTGATGAAGACGCATCTGCTTTTGTCAACATTCGTACAACCTCTAGGGTTTCTGCAGAAATCGGTACGACCCTCACTTGATCATCCCCTTCACCTCTTTATAAGTGGACGTTGGAGATAAAACTTGGACCAAGTTGTATGACCCTCCTCGGTGCATCTCCAGAGACCTTGAAAATCAAATTATGAGGATTTTGAGTTTTTGCCACTAGGGCTTCTAGGGTGTCGAAATTTCCTGCAGAATCTTGATCTTAGATTTCTGGAACTTCTTGAAGAAACATTTTTCTTAATTCAGCAAGCATTTATGTGACATTATCAAGTTGATTGTTGGAATTCATAATTCCAACAAATCCAGGGTTACTGATTCAACCTAATCACTAGGTTTTCAAAATCCAGTTGGCGAGAGTTTGAAGAAACCAAACAAATGAAGAAGAGAGCCTTGGTAGAAGATAGGCCTGATGGAGAAAGCAACTTCAGCTCCTGGAAATCAAGGCTTTAGGTCACCCTTGAATAATATGACCTTTTGGATGTGGTAACCAAAACCTTAACAGACACAACTACAGATGTAGAGAAGAAGATAAAAAAGGAAGAAGATGTCAAAGCAAGAAAATTAATCATCTACTCAATAAGAGATCATCTCTTACCTCGTATTGCCAACCTGAAGACAAATTATGATATGTATGAAGAATTAAAAGAAATTTTTGAAAGTGACAACACCCTCAGAGCTCTTACCTTGAAGAGCCAACTTCAAAGTACCAAGATGACGAAAAGTGACACAATTGCCATCATCTTTATGAAGATATCAGAGATTAAAGAACAACTAGAAACCATTGGAGAAATCATGTCTGATAGAGAACTTTTCTTAACCACTCTCAACAACCTTCCAAAATAGTGGGAGCCTTTTCTTTAGAGTATTAGTGGAAGAGAATCTCTAACAACCTTTGATCATCTATGGACAAATTGTACTCAAGAATAACTTAGACTTAGAAATAGAGGAGTGGAACATTCCTCAGAAGAAAATCATGCTCTTGCACTTCATACAAAGAAAGGAGAAAAATTCAAAAGAAATTTCCAACAAACATTCAAAGATGAAAAGTATTCATCAAATCCAGGTTATCAAAGAAGAGATGTTTCAGAAATTCAGTGCTTCAAATGTGACAAATATGGACACTATGCAAGAAAATGTCCAACTAGGAAGAAGGGAAGATAATATGCTTCTACCGTTGGCATTGATCCAGATCCACCTCAAAATAATGAAGATAAGAAAGAGGAGAAGTACTTCCTCTAAAAGCTAAAGCATGACTACAAACCAGGTAAATCAATCGATCTCTAATTTTATAGTTGATTGCATTTTTAAATGAAGGATATTATCCCTAGTATGGGAGCCCTCAAAGACTTGGACCATTATCCCCGATACAGGAGTCCAAACCATATTTGATTGATTATTATGTGAGACAAGTAGAGATTTTGTCCTTAAATAAGATATACCCATTCAACAAACCCAGAGAATCTCAGATGGAGATTGACACTGAGACAATACCTTCCCCCCCTTTAGTTGTTCAGAGGGAGACAACCATTATTCCAACTAATCCAGTTGCTCCAGTCGATATAACTAGAGATATTACAGTGGGGCATAAAAGGCATGCCCAAGATATACAAAACTCTGCTAGAAGACAAAGAGACATACAAGTCCCTCAAGGGACACCTTGAGAAAGAAAAAGAGTTTTTCAAAACTAGCCTTCAGTCATGAGCCACTTCATTGAAGAAACAAAAGGAGAAATAAGTATGACAAGATGCCATAACAAAAGAATACCAGTATACCTTAAAGAATGATGTATAAGATATTATTCAGAAACCAGAAGGGAAGTCTGTGGTAACTTCCAAAGCAGAGAAAGCATGTAGTTGATGAAAGTGTCAAGAAATACAAAACTAGAGGACTCTCACAAATAGAGGGAGTTGTCTATGATGAGACACTTGATCCAATGAGACCAATACACTTCCATATATACTACCATCCATGAGTTGGAAACAATATCAGATGAATGGATTCTTGATGAGTTTGAGTCTCAGCAAGAGTATTGCTGATCCAAAACCTATATTACTACAGTGTTCGTGACAAGAGCCTGTTTTTTATAACTTACTCAAAAAGCCTTATTGTTGAAAACAAGCAAGCCTTGAATTTTGATTTTTGAGATGAAGGATTTGAGTATGATGTACTACTTCTTCGGACAAGAAGCATGACATAGGACCAATAATATTTTCGTAAGTCAAGGAAAGTATACAATGGGAATATTAAAGAAGTTCAATATAACAGAATGCAAAAACCACCGTGATGGATTTGAATAAAATGAATGATGATGCTTCAGAAAGGGAGTGATCCACAAATGATTGGACCATTGATGAATCTGGCTAACACCAGACCTGATTCATGTCTTGTGATGAATGTACTTAGACAATTCATGAGCCAACCGAGACAGACTCACTTGATAGCAGTAAAACATATATTGAGATATGCCCCAATGTGAACTTGAGTTTGAAGGATATGCAGATATAGATTGAGCAGAGAGTACAGTGGACCAAAAGAGAACATTTGATTGTTGTCTTATAATAAAAGTTGTCATGGTTTCCTGATGCAGCAAGAAACAAAATCTCTATGGACTTGAATACCACAGAAGCAGAGTATGTATCATTGAGTGTGCAGTATGGATTCACAAGTTTCTGACATATTTACTTGATCATGAGATGGATCCTATGATGATAACCAAATATGTGTGTAAATCTCCTTGAGAACCCAATGTTTCATGACAGATTGAAACATGTTGAGATAAAACATCATTATATCAGAGATATGATGCAGAGGAAAATAGTACACATGCAGTACCTTCTTACACATGAGCAAGTTGTAGACATCTTCACCAAATTAACTTGGTGAAGAATACCTCCCTAGTTGAGAGGGAGTGTTGAGGACTCAATCCAAGACAAAGTTCAAAATACATCCGTGTGAGACTTGGCATGATGAAGAATGCCTCCCTAGCTGAGAGGGAGAGTTGATGATTGCAGCTACGTGAGACATTCTCCATCTTACAAACCTGAGATAATCCCCTGAGAGGGGTGTGTGGTTCCTATCTGAGACAAAGCAAGAACGTAGAGATGGCCTCCTCCTTACAGGGAGTTGAGAAGAACTACAGATGATTCTCCTGTGTAACACAGTGGGAAAGAAGATCTGTAGAGTTGGACGTGCCTGTGGCTGAGCACAAGGTGAACATGTGAAATCCCAAAGTGTTGGGTGCATGGTCACGAGAACAGACATGAAGATGATGTATTATCATTCTCTGAGTAGAGAGTTGATGAGAAACTCCAAATGACTCTCCCGTGTAATGCAGTGGGAAAGAAGATCTGTTGAGTGGACGTGCTTGTGGATGAGCACATGTGAACATGATCCTAGTTGTTGAGCACTAGTGAAGTAGTGGTTCTTATGTGTAATACAATGAGCCAGAGATATGGACATCCCTATGGATGTGCCCCTAGTGGATGAGCACTAGTGGGTGTATAATATCCCTTGCTATATTGTTCAAGAGTTAGACCTGCCTGTAACCCTAATTGTAATGTAAAGGGTACAGGTCAGCCCCACCTTAATGTGATTAATAATTAATGTAAAAGATAATTAATCTAGTTAATATTAATTATATTGTGAGCTAGTGATGTCGACCCTTTTGTGCCAATAGACACTTGTGTTGACAGGTTCAGTCTAGTATAAGTAAAGGTGAATTCCCATTGAGGAATCATATCTTTTGTGTGAGTTTGGAAATTTCAGCAAGTACACCTTCTTGGGAAAAGTGTGCACCTCTCTTGGGTGCTATTATTCTAGGGTTTAAGAACCCTCTTGTGTGCTAGGTTTTCTTGGTGGTGAAGGTATTTCTCTTGAAGAATATAGCAAAAGGATTTGGTTGGGTTTTCTTCCCTTGTTGAGAAGGGTTTCCCAGGATACTTCTTCTGTTATTGTGCATGGTGCTTCTTCTTATGATCTTGGTTGCTGCAACATTAATGGTTATGAAATGATAAAATGGAATGAACTTCATGCTTAACCATTCTTATTGAAAACTGAACATGGAATCAAAGCATAGGTCTTGAAGAACCCCTACACAAGCTTTCAAAAGGATAAATCGTTCTCCTTCTGCAGTGTCGTACGACCTCTTGGGTTTCTGTCGAAACTTGCACGACCCTCACTTTATCAGCCCCTTCACCTCTTTATAACTGGGCATTGGAGCTAAAACTTGCACCAAGTTGTACGACCCTCCTCAGTGCATCTCCAAAGACCTTCAAAATCAAATTCCAAGGATTTTGAGTTTTTGGCCCTATGGTTTCTAGGGTGCCGAAATATCCTACAGAATCTTGATCTTAGATTTATGGAACTTCTTGAAGAAACATTTTTCTTAATTCAACAAGCATTTATGTGACACTATCAAGTTGATTGTTGGTAGTCATAAGTCCAACAAAATCTAGGGTTACTAATTCAACCTAATCATTAGGTTTTCAAAATCCAGGGTTACTAATTCAACCTAATCATTAGGTTTTCAAAATCCAGGTGGCAAGAGTTTGAAGAAACCAAACAAATGAAGAACATAGCCTTAGTAGAATATAGACTTGATGGAGCAAGCAAATTCAGATCCTGGAAATCAAGGCTTCAAGTCATCCTTGAAGAAGATGAACTTTTGGATGTGGTAACCAAAACCTTACTAGACACAACTACATATGTAGAGAAGAAGATAATAAAGGAAGAAGATGTCAAAGCAAAAAAATTAATCATCTTCTCAGTAAGAGATCATATCTTACCTTGTATTTCCAACCTGAAGACAACTTATGATATGTCTGAAGCATTAAAATAAATGTTTGAAAGTGACAACACCCTCAGAGCTATTACCTTGAAGAGCCAACTTCAAAGTACCAAGATGACGAAAGATGACACAATTTCCATCTTCTTTATGAAGATATCATAGATTAAAGAACAACTATAAACCATTGGAGAAATCATGTCTGATAGAGAACTTGTCTTAACCACTCTCAACAACCTTCCAAAACAGTGGGAGCCTTTTCTTCAGAGTATCAGTGGAAGAGAATCTCTACCAACCTTTGATCATCTATGGACAGATTGTACTCAAGAAGAACTTAGACTTATAAATAGAGGAGTGGAAGATTCCTCAGAAGAAAATCATGCTCTTGCACTTCATACAAAGAAAGGAGAAAAATTCAAAAGAAATTTCAAACAAACATTCAAATATGAAAAGTCTTCATCAAATCTAGGTTATCAAAAAATATATGTTTCAAAAATTTAGAGCTTCAGATGTGAGAAATATGGACACTATGCAAGAAATTGTCCAACCAGGAAGAAGGGAAGACAATATGCTTCTACCGATGACATTGATCCAGATCCACCTCAAAAGAATGAATATAAGAGAGAGGAGAAGTACTTCCTCTAAATGCTAAAGCATGACTACAAACTAGGTAAATCAATTGATCTCTAATTTTATAGTTGATTGCATTTTTTAAATGAATGATATTATCCCTAGTATGGGAGCCCTCAAAGACTTGGACCATTATCCATGCTACGGGAGTCCAAACCA
>JASDQU011377323.1:38056-50600 GCA_032191745.1 Picea mariana
GCACACCTACGCACTGCATTTGACTCTGCGCTAATTCCTCCTGAGCTTACGTTGTTCCTGTTTTTCCATCGATGGACACTCTGATCCTGCCATCTTCACTGTTGTACTTGCCATCAATGACAAGCATACGCTACCTGTTAAACATTTGCCAACAGATAATCTGACAAAAATAAATCATAAATTTAAACTTGTCCTGATGTATGAAATTACTTGCAGACAAAGTTGACATGGAGTATGTGTGGTTAAGATACGGTTAATGAATCTCATAAACTTTTCATTGGGAACTAACTCTGAGACTATATTGAAACTCTCTTACCTACATATTCTTATCTAAGATCTCTTATCCTATAGGTGGGGCCATCTTCTAACCGTCTCGTCAGACCAATCTGTGAAATTTATCTTTACACTTTACAAACTGTAAATCTTTGGCTATTGGGAGAACTGACTGATTTCCTATATTTTTTATTGTGAGGTGTCATAATACTTAGGTGTGGGGGAGGGGTTCATGATTTGACAAATGATAACATTTCCTAGAAGAAGTAAATCTTTGTAAAAATTGTGTATTATTTGCATGATACGGGTTATTATATCAGCAGTCATTTTATTTTTGAAGTGCTAAACTCCTGTGTGATATAAGTTGTTGTATATGTCCTTAACATAGCACTCTGTTGGTTTAAATCTGTTATAGTCCGTTCATTGTAGGTTTGACATTACATTACTCTTAGCCTGCCTCAACTCCTATTCACTATGTTCATGGCCTCTGAGGAATCAATTGCCTCAGCCACAAAGCTCCCAAGAGTTAGAGACCGTTGATTTAAACACCACCAGTTGCCAAGAGAAAGCTATAACAGGGTTTTCAAAACTGAAATTTAGAACATCTCTGGAGCTAATGGATACTCCAAGGAGTGGATAAGAGAGGAGCTAATCAACCCTCTCATAGTCATCACCAGATTGATTACATGTGAAGGTAGATATTGTGTCTTTAAAGCCTGTCAATGTCGATTATTAACTCACTTTTAGTTCAATAAGCCATTGAATTTCCCATTTTACTTCTTAAAGAGTCTTGAGAGGATTTTTTCCCAAGTGAGGAAGAATGCAAACAATTCCCATAACAACCTATTTCACCATGGCCTTATCAAACTACTTGTCTTAGCCGAGTTGGAAAAAGAGGAGAAAATGTGGGATGAGTTCATTTACTAATTTGAAAACCCTCATCTTACAATCAAGACTAGAAAGAAGACTCTTGATCTAGGGACTGTTACTCCACCCAAGCCCTCATGCTCAAGCTATTCCTTTACCAGACCAAAAGTCTAAGAAACTTGCTAACCCCCCTCTAAAAACAGTAAAGACAAAGAAGCCTATTGCTAACCCCCCTCTAAAAACAGTAAAGACCAAGAAGCCTACTGCTAATTCATGGCACGAGGATGTGCCATATCTTCAATCTGGGGGGATTTTCCTGAGCAAAAATATGCTAAGCATTGCCCATTTGTATAGCAAACCCATGAGAAGAGGAAGTAGGATTTCCGTCAAAATTTTGTCATATTGTCTTTTTACAATGTCTTGGGATATTATATCAGCAGTTGTTTGTATTGGTATGCTAAATTATATACTGTTGACATCATTATGTGTGTTATAAGCTTGCTGTGCATTTTTTATACTTAACTACTATTTGTGACAAGTACAGAGCAATAACAACTGCTAAATATTTACTGCCATCTGTATTACAAGCTTATGAAAAGAGGAACAATTGTTTGAATTGTTACAGATCGATGAAATGAAATAAAAATTATCCCAATTCACCATGCCTACCAGTACAAACCAAGCCTTTTGTTAGTATTTTTCAGTTTTGTCAGTCACCAGAGATCAAATTTACTCTTTCATGTGATTGATAGGGTTATTAGGTCAAATTGCTATATTTTCAAAATAAAATTCTCAAATACACTTTGACATCTCTTGGTTGTAAAATGGTCATTGGTGTGCCTAGGTGTCCTTACTACTCCCTCCACTCATCCAAAGTCATAAATTTTCATCATGGTCATGTCATCATTCCTTGTCATCAATTTTCAAATGATTGTCTTGGTCAAAGATTTACTTCAAAATTGCTTTCTGAATTAAGGAGGATGAATTTGACAAAAGTGAAAGAGGTTTTTGTCAATAATATACCAATAAACAAAAACCTCCTTCATTTTATGCACGGGTGTTATTTTTTGAGAGAAATCACCCAAATACAGTCACTATAGGAGGGTTTCTGCACATTTGGATAGTTTGACTTCAAGTCCATTTTTCAGAGGGTTGGAAAGGGCATTTGCAGCGCTTGATGGTTCCATTGTGTATCAGACATCATAAAATTTCCACCCATACTACTTTAAGCCCAAATATCCTTTGGGAAGGCCTCCAAAATCCCTATCAAAGACCACGTTGCGCTTCTGCTAAGAGCACGCTGCACTTCTGCAAGTTTTGAGTAACCAACTTCAAGCTGGAATTCTGAACAAATGGGAAAGTAATTTTGAAACCTGGAGGAGGTTTTTGTTCATAACATACCAAACCACAATAAAATCTCTCATTTTTTGAATATACTCTATTGTTTGGGATATATTCTATCATCTTAGAGGCCTATGCTTTCAAAAAATAAAACACTCTTTTTTTTTTTTTGTCATTTTATTTTTGTGTTTTCCTAATAACAGGGAATGAATTTTTGAAAACCAAGAGAGGTTTTATCAAGGACATATTAAAAAACAATAATCTCTCTCAGTTTCTAAATATACATTATGTTTTTGGATATATTCACATCTCTTAGAGGCCTAGGTTTTTAGAAAATAAGACACTCTGTTTTTCCTGTTTTAGTCATGTTTTCTTGGTGTGTTTTCCTAACAACTGAAAGTGAATTTTTGAAACCCAAGAGAGGTTTTTGTCAATAACATATTCAAAAACAAAAAACTCTCTCATTTTTTATACAGGTTTTACTACCTTGTAGTTATAGGTGTCACTTTGATACCTATTGTTCACAAGTTCGTCGGGCCAGAATTGTTGCGCTTATGGGAAGTCACTTTTGGAACTAATTATTGCAAAGGTAAAATTGTTGTTTTGCATGGTTTAAGAGATCAAGGGTATAATATACATATCAAGGCTTCCTCACATGTCATCAACAACCTCCAAAAACTCCAAACCCTCCATTTCAAACTTAGAGATCATGAAAAAAATTGAGTTGTCATTTATGCCATGATAACGTTGTCCTACAAGCCAAGATGAATTTTCTACAACGTTAGGTTGATGATATTACTGCCACCAATAATACTCTCTGGATGCAATTGAAACACCACAAAAATCCTAAGTCAAAATCCCTCGGGCAAGAGGGAGAAGCTTCTAAAGCTAATCCACCCCCTCCTTCCCAAGTTTAGTCATAAAGGGAAATTTCTATTTGTTTGCAGTGGGACTTGAAAAATCTTAGGTGTGGGGGTAATGTTGGGCCCGAGATATGATCAATTCTATGACTGTTATTATACACTTTTTCTGAATGTATATATGTATTTTTCATCTTTTGAAGGAGCTTTTTGGAGAATTTCATGATAAAATGGTATGATCGACACTCGGTACATATAATCCATGTTTAATGATTGTATTGGATATAATTCATCATGTTTTATGATTTCCAAGAGCTAATTCAAGTTTTTTGATGTTACAGGGAGAAAATGCACTACGTTTCTGCTTCCAGCACTCGTTCCAGTACTTCATCTGGCACTATTACAAGCAACAAACTTAAACATTAATTTTTGGGAGGATGAAGTGGAATCTGAAAAATCCGGCACATGGGTTTTGTGTACAGTATGCCCAATTAGTTCCCTCACAAGTTGTTTCTTGAAATTGTGAACGGATTAAGAGCAATTCATGGTTCTCAATTCGGCATCCGACACTCGATCCAGCACTCCGTCCAACACCTCTTCCTGCACAAAAACGTAGGGTGACTTGGCGGTTATGGCATTGGCAGCCAGTGATGGGAAAATCAGAAACATGGGCTTTGCTCGTGCTTATCCCCTCCAGCTACTAAACTCTTGACAACTCGATTTTGGGTTGTTATGGTGGGTGATTATTGGGTAGCTCTGTTTCGGTAGTTAGGGCACCATTAATAAAATTTTCCATTCTTAGAAGTGGTTTGAACCTCCTGTGGTCAACCAATTAGCCTGTAAACATTATAAATACCACCGAGGTGGTCAGACATAAGCTAAGCATCATATACATTAGTGTGATAGCTAGAAATACGTTTTTACTCTGTTTTGATATTTTACATTACCAGAATTATGCAAGAACTGTGTTTTTTTATTTTAATGTTGGATTCCTTTTTGTTGAGCTCGTGGTGTGCTTTTAGGGAGTGACCAAGACTTGTTGGGGGGCCCACCAGCAGTCTAGTAACTCTTCTTTAGTTTATTTATGCATTTTTGTAGCTTAGTTGTCTCTCTTTATTTCCTATACATGCATTTTTCTTTTGTTATTTAACTTGTTGTTGTAGTTTAAATTAATTTAACTCTCTTTTGCAGGTTAGTATGAAGGCTTGTGCTAACATGAATTGATCTTGTAGTTAGGAATAGATCTGCAGATCCCTAGACTAACCCCATGTGTAGTTAGATATTAGATTACGTTTTCATTTATAATTGTAGAATCAAGTTTAAAATAGAGTTTTAGTTAGAATAGAACAGAGTTTTTAATTGGGTTTTCTTTGACAAGGGTTTGATGGATGGATAGAATTGATTTCAGTTTTTAATCATAGCTTGCTTATGTCATTTTTATGTAGAATTGTCTTAGCTAGTTATTGATTAATGTAATTGTTAGTTTACTTTTAATTTTTGTTTTTAAGCATTTATTTCTTGCAGTTTGAATTGTTAGAATAGATGTGGTATAGTTTCATTTATGTAATTTCCTTTCCTAGGATTAAAATGCAATTGAATTTCTTAGTTAATGGTTGAATCTAGTTTTGCTTATGTAGTATAGAAGTATAAATGATGATCTTGTTATGTTGTTGATGGTTCATATATCAATATGCAGGGTATTTAACATTTTTTTGTCATGGCTAAACTCTCATTGGATTGTTTAATCCATACCTTTCACTTTGCCATTGAGATTAGTGTTGAACTCATACCACTGGAATTATCCTTTGTTGTCAAGTGCCATTGAGATATCATCCGACACCAAAGACATTCACACAACCACCAACATTATATTTGAATTGTCATAGGTTAAAAGATAGTTTTCCTTCTTTCATAGATATAGTTTCTTGCTTTCATAGGTTAAAATAAAGTTTTATTGCTGCTATAGGTTAGATAGACTTTGTTTTGATAGATTAGATAATATTTTTCTTAACACAGAATAAGAATTAGTTGTTAGTTCTTCTTTCTTTCAATAGAATAGATTTCCTTTCATGCATTGCATTGAGCATTTAGATTTCCTTTCACGCATTAGAAATAGTTTTGCATTAGGCATTTAGTTCACTTGCCACTTAGGCTAGATAGTTGTTCAATGAAAAGTTTTACTTGCAATAGTTAGTTGCCTTTGCTTACTTGTATTTTTCTTTAGTAGGTTAGTTAGTTTCCTTTTCTTACTTGTCTTTTGATTTAGTAGGTTAGTTAGGTGTCTTTGCTTACTTGTCTATTTTCTTTAATAGGTTAGATAGGTGCTTTTGTTTACTTGCTTATTTATTTTCTTCCATAGGGTAGTTGCTCATTGAATGTAGGTTGGCAAGTTAAAGAAGTTTTCTTTTGTCATTTGCTTATTATGCTTAGTAGTTTGCTTATTGCTTATTGTTGAACTAGTTTTCTTTACATAAGGTTTTACTTTATTTATTAGGAACTATCCATCAATCCTTGGCCCAAAAGTACTTAGGTTACCTAGATTCAAGTTTCTTAGTAGGGTTTGCTCATTAAATAGGTTTTCTTGAGTAGATTAGCCTTAGATAGTTTCCTTCCTTAGTTAGACTATACTCCTACCATCCTTCTACCTTTGGCATATATTTTTCTACAACTCTAAGTTTACTTACCCCAGGTTGACAATTTAATTGAGGGTAGTTTAGTGTCTTTTTAGTGCATATATAACACCCATCAGTTGGGGGTTGGGGTTGTGACTAGGGAGCGGAGGACTTCTCAGATTAGGCTACAGTGCAAATACATCAAAACCAAAGGGTAGCTAAGATAAACATTGATTCTCACCCTTGGGTTCATGAGATATTATAAATGGGATAACTAGAGAGCCATGTAATTTCTCATAAATACACTCATAATTAGGCCAAAAATGCAATCTCCAGCTCAGGAATTCGACGGGACTGATAATGGGGTAAAATCCCTAAGGTAATATTGGATTTAATGAACAGGATGATAGGGACGTGGTCGACCTGAGGGGATTATCATTTTAATGGTTGAGAATCCCAACGAGTATATCGATGGAATCCATGTGTATCGCATGTTTATGGTTTAACGGAACATTCTGATGGGTTACTGTAGCTACCATAAAGGGTATGACTAGACATGATGTGAATGGTAAATGGGTTGTGATATAATTTGGATTCTCCCCCCCTGGCCACAATGAGGGTCTATTTCATGTTTAATGACCTCATTTAATGTAATGGTGACTTGTCCGAACCTATGTGGCTGAGTAAGCATTTATGCATAGAAGAAACACTTAGACGGAAAAAAACATATGGTGTTGCGTCACTATGAACACTCCGACGTTATTACATGCATTAAAGAAATTACAGAAAATCAAAATCTAACTATTGTACCGGCACCCTTGGACTAGAGCAACAGTTCTTTGGTTCAAACATGAGAAATGTAGGGCTTCAGGTGAGCGCCATTGACCCAACATGGTTGAAGGATACCATCCATTTGCGTTAAATTGACTACACCAGAGTGTCAAATTTATGTAACTATGAATGGACCCAACCAATGCATGCGCAAATTGCCTGGATGATTCTGATATTGGTTGTCATAGAGTAGTACCTTATCTCCTTGAAAAAATATTTTGGACTTAATGTTCCTGTCATGCCAAACTTTATGTCTAGCTTTCTCAACTAATTGATGAAAATCTTCTAAAAACATCGCTTCCTCAAGTCACTACAATTCTGCAATCCTTTGCACAATTGATTTGTCATCTGTCAGTTGCATAGCCTGTGATATATAAAGACTAGGGGTGATAAAATCTACAGGTACAACAACTTCCTTCCCATAAACCAAATGAAATGGGGTATACATGTGTAGCTTATTTGTGGTATTCCTATAATCCCACAAGACTGTTGGAACCCTATCATCCTAGTCTTCCTTGTTTGCACAACATACTTTTGTCAGTCCTCTTTCCATAATTTTATTGAATGCCTCCACTGTACTGTTATCTTTTGGATGATAAGGATTTCTCTTATGGTGTTGTATAAGGAATTTTTTCGTCAACTTTGTGATTGTATTGTTGATAAAGTGATTACCTTGATCACTAGTCAGGATTTTAGGGCATCCAAACTGAGTAATGAAATTTTCAAAAATAAATCTAGCAGTTGTATATGTCGAACAAGCTTGAACCTTCGCTACTTCAGCCCATATCGTGAGGTAATCTGTTTCGGTAATGATGTATCTAGCCTTTGAATTCTTATCCACTGGGTTTATTGGTCCAATAAATTCAATAGCCCACTTCTCAAACTCCTGAAGTGCTCTAATTGGCTGAAGGTTTAATTCATCTCTGCGTGATGGATTCCCTACTCTTTGGCAGGTTTCATAATATCTAGCATAATCTTTAGCATCCTTAAATAATGTATCCCACCACAATCTAGCTTGAAGTACCTTATGTGTGGTAGCTTTACCTCCAACATGTCCTCCCTCAACTCCATTGTGTCATTCCCATAGAATATATTTCCTTTCATGGCTCAAGACACATCTCTTGAGGATATTGTCTAGTCCCAATTTGTAAAGTTGTTCCATAATCAGTTGATAGTCTGCTGTTCAAACCACCATATTTCATTTTTGGGTTGCGGAGTAAGTTTTTGGGTAGGTCCCTATACTGAGGAAGACAACAATGTCTTCAAGATACTCTGGGATTGCCTCAATTAGGAATAGGTCCACATTTGGATATGATCATCTACTGGTCCACCACTTTCCCCTGAGTCCAACCTGGAAAGGTGATCTGGACCTACATTTCATATTATAGGTTTGAAAATTACTTAGAATGAAAACTCCTAAAAGAGCAGTATCTACCTGCAAATCCTTCATTCAAGTACTAGTTTATTGACTAGGTACTTCAATGCAGAGTGGTCAGTAAAAAACTTGAAATGAGAGCCTAAAAAATAGTGTCTAAACTTTTGTAATGCATAAATCATAGCTAGACCTTCCCTTTCGATTGTTGTGTAGTTTTGTTCGGCTTACGAAATCTTTCTATTGGAAAAATAAATAGGGTGGTCCACATTTCCTTCCCTTGGTTGCGCTAAGATGGCTCCTGGGGCAATGCTTGATGCATCCACATGTACATGGAATTCAATTTCCCAATTGAGGAATTTCAATATAGGTGCAGTACTTAGTTTTTCTTTGCAGATGTCGAATACTTTGTCACATTCTGGTGTCCACTGAAATGTTTTGGACTTCTTCAACAATTTTTCTAGAGGTGCAGTGATAGTTTCATATATTCTGATGAACCTGGAATAATATCTAGTATGTTCTAGTGTAGAGTGCAACAGTTTAACACTTGTAGGTGGAAGCATGTTTAGAATGACCGCAACTTTAGTTGGGTCTACCAGAACTCCTTCCCGGCATACAATATGTCCTAGAATATTTCCATGTGGTATGCAAAAGATACACTTCCTTAGGTTCATAGATATCTGCAATTTGCGACATCTATCAAACATTAACCAGAGTATCCCTACATGTTCCTTTAACATGTTGTATATTGTACAATAATCCATGTAGACCTCTACAAACTTGTGGATGAACTCTCAAAATGTTTCTATCATGATCCGAGAGAATATTGCAAGGGAATTCTTTAATCCAAAGGGAATTACATTATATGCAAATGTCCCCCATTCAGTTATGAATGTGGCCTTATTCTGGTATTCCTCTACAATTGTAACTTGGTGATATCTTGAGAATCCGTCTGTAAATGAAAAGGATTATTTTCCTGCAACCTGATATAACACTTCGTCACTAAACGTTGTTGGAAATGGATCATGCACACATGTAGAATTTAAACTTATGTAGTCCACATAGATCCAAATGTATTTTGTATCCTTCTTTCTCTTGATAACTATGGGGCTAACCCACTCTTCTTCTTCGATCGGGAAAATAAGTCCTACCTCAAGAATTTTGTCTACTTCCTTCTTGACCTTCTCTTATATTTTAGGATTAAGGAAGTATGGTCTGTGCTTCACAGGTTTTGAGTCAGGTTTTAACTCGATTTTGATTTCTCCCATGGCTCCTTTTATACTTTTCAATTATGAGAACGTTTTTGGGAACAAGTCTTCATACTCCCGCAACAAGATGTAGACTTCATTCATAGTTTTCTTATCCTAGTAATCTCCTATGGAATCTATATTAGGATGCTTTGTACTCCATATATTAATTTTCCACAACTTTAGTGGATAGTTATAAGAGCTACAGGTGTGACTAGGTATAGTATCATGGATCTCTCTACTATCTTCCATTTCCTTAATAGTTAAGTTTCTAAGTTATTCTAAGTCATTGGGTTTTTCCACGTCTTTATCAATTTTGTAGCAAGCTATAGGTACCTTATCAGATTTTTGACTCATAATAGACTGAAGTAATTGAACATGGTCAACACATACTACTGGGCTTGGTCTTTGTTTGCAAATGTTAGCAAAAAGAATTTCTTGGATTCTTTGAAGGATTGTGTTGAGCTCAGGGTATATACTTGTAAAGAAGAAGTCCTTGCAAAACTTGTCTTTCAAGGTTTTCCAACAACTTGTTTGTATTTTGGTCTCTTCATGTATGTACCAGGATTTTTAGATTAGACCCAGCAAGTGGATAAATACTCAAACCCATAGGTGAGAGGGTACTTCTGCAACTTGCCATTGTTTTAAATAGTTCTCAATATGTACTTTGGGGAAAGATTGTCCATCGAATAGTTGCGCATCTTGAAAATCTATATCCATCTCTTCTTTCATCTAATCCCTACTTTGTAAATGACATAGAATGGATTGTTTCACGTATTCCCACTCCATAATCAAGTCTCTATGAGTGGCCCACCATCTAGCAGGGGTATTCTGCAAGGCTAAGTCAAAAAATGAGATCCTTTGATCCGTCGCTATTTTCTCTTCCATGATGGTAAGAAAATTGTCTACCTCTGAGGTACCATCATATATTGGGTGCTCCTTGGCCTCATTTCCAATCCATCTAGTTGCTATGAAAATTGCGCATCGCCTTGAGAATCCTTCGTATGAGCCTTGTTTCCAACTGTTAAATGTTAATTCTCAATCCTCGTCAACAAACTTTATGATTTTCTATATTATTGATCCATCTACAGTGGGATTTATATAATCCAATCTTGTTCCTGTTGTTATGGTGTATAATTGGTCAAGAACATCTGATTCCAAATTGTTTTCCATCGGCTCATTGTATCTAGGCCCTAAATACGGATCTAAGGGTTGAAATTTTTTTATCCCATCTGCTTCAAACGCCATAGTGTCCTTATTTAGATCAATGATAGCATAGTTTTTGTATTCCCAATCAATTACTTAGAAATCGATTGTGGTTTTAACTCCCGCAACATCTATTTCTACATTTTCCAGCCTTCCTACTAGGAAAATACAGTATTGGTTTTCCATTCTCAACTGGATTGGGGAATACACTAAATGAGGTTTTCCCAAAGCTTCCCAGGTATTTTTGGGTAGGATGTTGACATTGGATCCCAAATCTAGCATGACGTCTTTAATTTAAAAATCATCTAGCTAGGATTCTATCCTAAATTATTTTCTTGTTCACACCTTTCTTCTTTGTATTCTCTAGGTACTCTTCTCAGGGAGGTTGGTCGTTATGATGGCTTTTGGGGTTCCCTCATTTCCTAGTATTAGGTACAAGGTGTTGCACAAATTCTCTGTAAGTTGGTCATCCCCAAGGATATCAAAGAACAATTGAAACCATAGATTCATTATTTTTTGAGACTTCCCAGGGTGTCTCTTTGGAATTAAAGAGTTTCTAGGTGTCGGTGATGAGGTAGGGGCTTGCACAATTTTAGGTTGAAAGGTGACTTCAGGGGAATTCTCCATTGTTTCAGGAGTAGAGATACTCTTAAATATTTATATTGCATCTTTGAAGAACATTTTTTGTTTCAAAGGGTCATACATGTCATTCTTGGGAGTTGATTTATGAATCTTGGGTTGATTGTCTGCATTTGGCCCAGTTTTTTCTCCTCCGTTAGTAATGATGTTGATCTTAGGTAGTTGTCCCTCGATTTTATTTTTCAATTCTGAGCCTATGAAATTATCTCCTTTTTGACAA
This sequence comes from Picea mariana, assembly GCA_032191745.1. Lineage (NCBI taxonomy): Eukaryota > Viridiplantae > Streptophyta > Pinopsida > Pinales > Pinaceae > Picea > Picea mariana. Next base: position 49,525 of record JASDQU011377323.1, read on the forward strand.
ACCAGATCTTCCCATTTCACGATCAGTTATGGGTAGTCTTCGGTTGCATGTTTGTTAGTTTTGTAGTGAGAGCACCATGGTCGTCTTGGGTGAGAGTAGTCTTTGGCCATGTGACCTTGTTCATTGCAGTTGTAACATCTTCCTAGCCCTCTTACCCCATTTATTCCTCCTCTGAATTCATCCCCACTCCCACCTCCCTAGTCTCTTCCAGGTCCTTGGGGGGGTTCATTTATTTTAAATGTTGTCCGATCTAATATGTCGGCAAGCATGTTCAATGCTCTACATTGATTTGTAGCATGTGTTGTAGATTCTTAGAACTCGCAATGTATGGTATTGGGTGCAGTCATATACTTTTTCATGATAGGACACTTCCTTGACACATTCCCATGTGTCCGAAAAATATAACAATATTTGGCTAGCTAAGATGTTTGAGTGCATCGAAAGGCATGGTATAGAACTAGTGCATGGAATGGTAGAGTCGCAGATACTTGCACAACTCCTGTTGTCGGTCTTGAAGAGGGTCCCATAAATATTGTGATGAGGTCCCATTCCCCTTATTGGCAGACATTAATTTTCTATATTCCCCTTTGTGTAGCATCCTATGCACCAAAATTGAGGTCGTCCTGGTCTTGGTATAGTTAATTCCTGAATCTTCTCCATTAGTGTCGATATTTTTCCCTGGAGTTGTGACAAGTTTGCATCCACTAGAGGTCTGGTCACTCTGAGACTCCTTGGATATCCTTCCATGGATTCGATCTTCATTGACTGTTCCAAGGTGTCTGTTAAGGTGGTGATTCATTGTTCAGTTAGAGGAATTCTCGTCATAGGTAGTTGTAACACACCCATGATGGGGAAAGAAAAAATGTGTCCTCCTTACAGGAACGAATCCTCTTTCTCTCTACGTATTCTTATTTGGAAAGTCCAGGACTCAGCTTGAGCCTCTGGTAAATATTCTCTGATTCTAAACCAAACAAGAATTTGAGACCATGATAGTCTCACCTCTAAATCAGAAACAGGCCCTTTCGGCCTCTAGTGCAAGTCTTATGATACCCATGACCTTCTCCTTCGTGCTTCAG
>JASDQU011377323.1:50700-63693 GCA_032191745.1 Picea mariana
TGTTTCAAGTGTCTTTCTCATGTCGTTATAGGCACGACATAGGCATCATGGCAGTATGCTTTGCTTGATGTTTTTACGACACTTGTGAGCAACATACAACACTTGCGACCTTGTGAGAAAAATGCGACACTTGCAACCTTTGTAATGACGACACTTGCGACACTATCAAAGTGAGTAATTTTGATGTGTAACACCTTTTATCTTGGCCTCTCCTCAAATGTGACCTTGGCGATGACCACACGATTGCGGGAGTGACCACAAGCAGTTTAGGGTCAAACTACTTTTCGGTTTGTAATCCTCCTCAAGTCTCCACGTGTCCTCCTGATGAAACCATGGTTTGGATTGTGGCCCTCCCTAGATATTTTAAACTTTGCACAACTCCTATCCCCACAATGCTACGATATCATCGATCTCTTGATCTTGACGATACTGTCTAAATCGACTATTCAGATCTGCGCCTCTCAAATCTACAGACCAAATCTATCCCTCCTAGATCAACGACTGTGATCTCTTCGCAATTCCGGACTTCAGGTTTTTGAAATCTCAAACCCTGCTTCTTTCATACTTCAACCTTCCAGAGCTGACGATCTATAGGCACCTTTCCTACTCAATCAATGATCTTGCTTCTACTTCAGGTGTTTGACAATTCAACCCAAATCAATGGTCCTCCAACCCTCTTCTCGATTGACGATCGATATCTCTTTCGGGTCTCGAACTTCTAAGATCTCAAATCTCAAACCTTTTCCCCAATGAATTTTATCCAAAGGCTACGATCCTCTGACGCGTGTCCTCCTGATCTTACGATCGAGGATTACTTCGGGTCTTCACCTAGAGCTCACAGATTTGTGCCACGTGTCCTCCAAATCCAACGGCTATGAATCACTTCGAGACTTTACCTGGAGTTCATAGATTTGTGCCACGTGTCCTACGAATACAACGGCTATGAATCACTTTGGTAATTTACCCGGAGTTCACGAATTCATGCCATGTATCCCTTAGATCTATCGGTCCAGGTTCACTTTGGGTCTTCGGGGATCGAAAAATATCAGTTCTCAAACTGAAATCCCACTACAATCTTCCCTGAGCTCTTGATTTGTAGACCAGTGTCCCCGTGCCAATCGACGGATCACGACTCTTCGGCTCTTCGGGCTTCAGGTGTTTCAACACTTTGACCTTCGCCTTCCTCTGGATCTTTCGACCTGTCGACACGTGTCCTCCTAGATCTAATGGTCCATATTTTCTCTGTCCCTTTGGCTCTCTGCGCTTCGGGAATATCAAGTTTCAAACTTGCCTCCTCCCAGACTCATGGTATCTGATGGCTCAAATCCATTCTAGCAATATGATGCTTGAATTTTACCCCGAACAATCTGACGGCTCAAATCTATTCCTGCGATCGGATGACTGAGATTCTACTTCGGGTTTTCGGCTCTTCGGGCTTCGAAAACTTCGAGTCTCAAACCTTGACAGGTTCTCTCTCCTGTGCATGCTAACTTTAAGACTCATACAACTTTCTTAGATCTGACGACTATCGATCCTTTTCACTGTGATCCAACAACCACTGTCACTCCTCCTTCTGAGATTTTGATTTCTACCGCTTAGAAAATTTATCAGTCTTCAATGATTTCAAACCTTTTGTCCTCCTACAGGTCCTACTCTTGGATCTCATCAACACTTATGATGATTTCTATCCCTTTTGAGCTTACGAACTTGAAACAAGTTCGCCTCTTGGACCTCATATGTGCTTCTGAGAAGCGCTTAACTCTTCTGAGTTTGGTTCTTAGGGGACATCGAGTTCCCACATACTCCTTGCATTAATATACTCACGTCAGATCGACGGTCCATGAACTTCCTTGATCCAACGATCTAGATCACATCGCAACTTCGGGTTTCAGAAGTTTAGTCGTGCCAACGTGTGATTCTCCCAATGTGCAGACTCCGATCTCGCCAATCTGACGGTCAAGGAGGGTCTCGATAGATCCTTGGATATACGGTCCAGATTTCATTGCTACTTCGGTTTTCAGAGGATCCATCCCCTTCATGATGATTACCAACATTCATCTATCTTACGAAGACTAAAGGAGTTGAGGCGTTAACGCCTGCACTCCTCCTTTAAATCTAACAGTTGTGACAGACCTCAAATCCTCCCAAACGGATCTCTTCCATTCATCTTCCAAACGAAAGGATATTCCCTTTTGATACTTGAGTCTCACTATCCTTCCTGATATTCATCATTTATGAAGGATTAAGAGCGTTGTGCTCTTTCTCCTAGGCTTAAAAATTAGAAGGGTCTTCTGCACTACTCTTGTGCTCCTTCATCAAGTTTATAACTTAAGTGGTTATTGGTATCTTCTTACCTCATAGAGAGCCTGTTCATATCTGCACTACCTCTCCTAATATTAACAAAATCTATCCTCCAAGAGACTCAGAACGACGAGGAGGGTCAACCAACATACATGAAACTATGCCCACATTTGATGAACTCGCAGTTCGTGGCTCCGACTTAAGCTACCACAAGACGCAAGCATATATGAGTATAAAAAAACGTCCAATTCATGCAATTTCCTACTTGCCTAATTACACAATTAAACAAACACAAAAGAAGGAACACATTATAAATCATTAAGCAAACATAACCATCCCTACAACATGCATGGGATATCCAACCTTAACTCACAGTCCCACTTAAATACACAAGATATATGATTACTTATCTATTACAGGTGGTAGCCAACTAACTGACTATGGGTGTTCATCCTTCCACCCTACCATAGGCTCAGAGGCATTCATTCTTAGCACTTTGGCAACCCCCGTGCCAAGCCATGATATCACCAGGAACTCTCACAGTTCTCAAGGATTCTTTCTCTGTTCAACTTTTGCTCGGGTTCTGTTCTCTGCAACTTTCATAGATTTCTCTATGTTATGGCCTTATCAAGGTTTATCATATGCTCACTCTGCATCAAGCTCATGGCCTTCTATTCATTATCCCCCTGGAGATCTTTTTGCATTTCCCTTACGAGCTTGCGCTCTCGTCTTGTGTCTCCTCTCAGGTTGTCTGTGTGTATCTATCTTATCTTCCTTCTTTTGGAAGGTTCCCGACCCATCACGTTCCTTTTGTCAGAAGGAATCTTTGGTCTGCAGGTCTTTGTGGTACTTCAGGCTGACATTTTGCAGCTAGACCATGCTCCCATTCATGGGGATAGTTGATAATTCAACCACTGGTCCTTTCTTCATTAACTGATTTCTATCCTTGGGATCCGAAGGAGGTTTATCATCCTCATCAAGGGAAATTTGGGGTTATTTGATATAATGAACCCTCTCATATAGTTTTCACATTCTTCCTCTAGTGATATCATGGCCANCCCACAATCAGTTATTGGCAACTCAAACAATAATACATTTACATTGTCCACATGCCTTAGCATGGTAATTCCTATTTTATGATTAATTACAAACTAGGGGAAACATGGATATTATAGTAGTAATCCTTGGATGTACCATTCCCTTCAATGATCTTCGTGAATTGGTTACGCTAACCTCCCAATAGCGTCTTTAAAATTTTGTATGTACTCCCAGACAGATTCTCCTTCCCTTGTTGAATCTCCCGCAGCTGAGAGAGAGCATGTTTCTTTGGCTGAGGTAGTTGGAATTCGGAGATGAACTTCAGACGAACTTGGGAAAGAGTAAAAGCTTGTCCTTGCACCCCTTGTTCAATAGCCTTCATGTATCACTTGAGAGAATGACCGCTCAAGGTAGTATGAAGGTAGTATGAAATTATACTAACTTGTTTGCATTGAGAGTCCCTATGGATCTCTAGATGGCTTCACATAGGAACCAATGTTTCTCTACATCCTCATCCCCTTTACCCCAAAATTTTGGGTATTGGGCGATCGAGCCTCCCATATTTCCAGCCATTCTGGGACTTACTATTCCTATTAAAATAAAACCTAATGGCCCTAGTTGCAATATGTCGGGGGATCTCAATATCCTCCCAGTGTTTACACTTACAGACTGTGACTGACTAGATTGATGTGATGGAATAGAAATAGCATAAGTATGTGGTATAGATATTACCACGGATATAGAGGGCACCTGGGGAACGGGTGATTCAGGGTTGGTTCCACTGACTTCTAGGTGGGTTTCTTTGATTTGGGGGTCTCATTTTCTTCCTATGGAGAAGCCTTCTCGGCCTGATTCCTTATATTTCCTGATATTGGGGTCAAATCTTCTTGGTCTTCTGCAAGATCCATACCTGCTTCATCTTCCCTTGCTTCTACACACTCCTCTTCTTATCCACCCACTTGGGGACTCCTTTCTCTCTGCACTTCTCTCTGTTGTAATCTTAGACTGGCCAATCTTTCTTGTCTTCTTACCTTCCTCAAATATTCCTTCTTTCTTTCATTTGTTCCTCTTGATCCAAGTTCTTTTCGCAACACCTCAGACTGATTTGTTTCTTTATTTACCTTTCCATGCCACCACTTCTCAACTATTGCGGCTCTCCTCAAAGATCACTCATTTATTGCATTGTTTTCTTGTTGATCTACCATTTGTTAAAGAGCCCTTTCCCTTTCTTAGGTCATGATCCTACCCCAAATTCACCCTACCCCAAGCACAGGTGTTTAGGCTTTCATCTCAATCGAGGGAATAGTCAAAATCCCCTCCTCCATCAAGAATTATTTGATCCATAGGGTAATTCCCCTCAACAGTCTCCCACATGCACCTTTCTTCAAAATTTCTTCCTCCCATGAAAAAGATTAGTGATTCTCAACTGTGAATTCAATGATATACCCTTACAGAATCATGTTAACCAAAAAATCAACTGCTCGCATAATCTGTTGATCCAAACAATGAAGTGTTATGATTTTCTTTGTGTCCCAAGTACATGTCTTCTTGACACGTTATTTGAATTTTGGAGCTTCTTGTAGCTGATCTATCCAATGGAACAACTCTTCTAGGAATTTTACCCAGAATATCTCATACTGGTCACTTGATCTTTTTGAATAAAAGATAGAATCTCTTGTAGCATTCACTCTTTAACCTCGCAACTCTGCTTCCTTCCATATAAAGGCATCATAGTTTCGTTTCCACCATTGTCGAACATCATATATATATAGATCCACATAATCATTCTACTTACAAGTTCCCTTTTAAAGCATAGGTCCCGACAACATAACCATTTTGTTGGTGCAAAAGTGATTAGACCATGGTCCTCCTCTAGTTACCAACAAAAGGTACCGATGTAGTCTAGTGCACTAGCATTTTCATATTCCTGGGAGGGAAGAAGTCTCACCCGAATCACAACCGAGACGAATAGGAGAAGGAAGGGTAAGGATAATACTTAGATAGATTTATGAAGTATTGAGATTCATATTATTCATGCGCAAGATAGTTTAAGCCTGTTGCAGTTTTGAACATTTCCTAATTGAGAATGGAGAAACAGAGTTGTGTCGACATTCACATGAAATCTATAATCATTTAAGCATACCAGACATAAAATATAACATATCATAACATTCAATCGAATCATAAGAATAAATACATAAGATATTTTCTTTTTAATTGGGTCTCCCACTGTATTATCATATAGCAGGTCTCTTCTTAGAATACAATATCATCTTGAGTCACATATACAATTGGTCATGCCAAAGATAATCATCAAGGGATTCTCCACTACTGCGATACAAGGTTATCTTAGTCCCTTTCTCTTTTAAATGCTACAGTACTACATGACTCTATTACATTATCAGTCTGGTTCCTGACCCGGATCTCAGGATTTAGCTAGGATAACAACAACATTAAGTCGAACTAGACTCAGACTTGGACTCAACCTTTCCCAACCTGCCTAAGCTTAACCAAAACTTCCCAACCATTGACCTTGTTACAATCATATTGATCCCATATATATAACCTGATTCAGGTTTGTTGGTTGAGAATCCAAGAGTTCTCTCTTCTTCTTTCTCTTTCTTCAAAACTGGTGTTGCATTGCCCTTCTAACTGTTTTCTAATCTAACTGTTTCATGTTGTGCATTCCCTTTTCTCTGCTTTCTATTCCTTCTTTTGATCAGATGTCTAGCTCTGAAACATATCGCACAACTTTTGTTCACCAAAACTAAGATCTAAAGTATCTTACACAACTTTTTTTCATCAAAACGAAGGGCCCAACACGTTGCAACATCTTATCCAAGATATCCTATCCAAGCCCTTGGAACTCACACAATCATAAGTATGATGCTCTTAATTCTCCTCTTCTCTTGAATGTCTCAAGATCAAAAGTATGATACTCTGAAATTCCCTCCCTCTTTCACTCAAGAATGGCCTTCATTATATAGGATTTGAGGCCATAACAACCATGGGGTATTTTGGAAATATGGTTACATCAAGAGAGGATTTATCTCATGAGGTTGGGATTTATCTAATCATATGACCATCGACTTTTCCTAGGATGGAGAAAATAGATATGACTCGAACCCTTCACCCAAACCAACTTAGATCTTCCTAAATCTTATCCCAAAACTAAGGCAGCTTAGTTTTAACCACTTCATCACTCCCTTATAACTAGGTATAGAGTGATAGTGTTGCTCCCATATAACTGAGCAAGGAGGAATGAAGAGGTTTCATCACCCCCTCTATATGGGCAGGGGAGTGATGATCCTCAAAATAGGCAAAAAACTCAAGGTAAAGAGTGGTATTTTGACCTCCAATTGATAGGTTTCTTATCAATCATGTCTAGGGAACTTGACAAGTACTCCCACATGATGATAAAGTTGTGGCATTTGTGCGACACTTAGTAGAATGTGATACACAAGTGATACATAAGTGTGACACTTAGTAGAATGTGATACATAAGCATGACACTTAGTAGTGTGGTAATTTGGTGTGTAACAATGATGCAAGAAAATCACAGGCTTAAGTATAGACATTGCAAGTAAAACACATGTGAACATGTTCTACAACGAATATTTTTCATAGAAATTGTTACTTACATCATGTGTTTTCCAAGATCATATATGACTTTTTTTATGTTGTTGTCAAAGTTGTATAGAAGAGATAGAGGTAGAACATACTGCAACAAAAAATGAACCATTGTAAACATTAGAGGTAGAACATACTATAACAAAAAAGTAAACAAATAAATATCAAAAATATGTATACCAATATAGAAATATAACAAAAAATTACCTTAATGAAGGTATGTCAATCATGAGTTTTTACCCTACCAAATTCACCTTTCTTTGTTATGGTATTTATGTTTGAAGCAAATCCCATGGGAAGTTTAATTTTCCTAATGACATATTTTAAAACTTTGCTTTGTTTCTCTATAAATAACCATGGAAGACTATCTTTATTTCCATCTTTATTTAAATTAATCACATTTTTCATTGCATGATTGGCCTCCTTAATGTCACTACAAAATTTGTCAATCTTTTCTTTGTCACTCCTTCCATCTAAGATTCTCCATAATTTTTCTATTAAATTCTCCTCGATATGCATTGTATCAAACAAATGCGATATTTTTAGGTGCTCATATTAGGGAAACCTCTTGAATTGTATAGGGTATCTTTTCATTCCTTGTGGAATCCCATTAATGCCTTGGCGATATTTATGAAAAATAAATGAGATTACAACAATAATTTTTAGATACAATAAACATAATTATGTACAAATTAAAATAATAAAACACTAATATATATGATATTGTAATGTCCCCAACTAGGATAATGTGTTTCAAGATAATTATTTTAATCAAATACTTTGCAAACAATGTTTTTGAGCTGGTTGATTACTTATGACAAACAATTTGCATGTAAACTCATAGCTGACATGTTATCAAAACGCATTGCAAGTACATAAAATGGAAGAGATGATCATGGCATTTTATTATGGATGGAATCTTCATAAATCACAACAACTCAAATCTCCATTGGATGTAACAAAAGTTGCACCAAACACTAACCTCACCGATCTCTATTGGCTGCAATAGCAGCTGCACAATCACACACACACAAAGAAAACATAACATGAAATGTCACATCCAATCAGTTGTTGCAAACCCCCGATCGCATATGTCCTCGCGGGATACATCTAGTTGTCTATAAGGGCCTAATGGGACACTCGTTTCTCGACCTGCAAGGATGCCTTCAACCCTGGTTTCTCCGAAAATCTCCTGATACTTGCAAATGTATGGACTCAGACTCATCCATAAAATTTTGTAAACTCCTATGTACTTCGGTATCTCTCCAATTGTAAGAAAAACTTCCAAGTGAAGCTCCAATGGTAGTCCTAGATGTTTGTTGTGGATCCTGATTATCTTCCTATTTGATAGGTCTTTGTTTTTAGTTGTGTTTATACCCCATGAATACTGTACATCATGGAATATTGTACACTCCTCAACATGGGGGGGTTTCAAGGGGGGATCATCCCCCCATCTTGGAGGTCCGGGGGCATGCAGGGTTTTAGAGGACAGGGTTCGAGGGCAAAGCCCCTGAAGGAAAACATGCTTTGTAAATGTATATTATAATTTCATAGTAAATATGGAACATTCATTATATGGTAGTAGATCTGACGGTAGAAGTTGTGTTAGGGTTCTTTTCCCTAGAAGGAAACCCTCTTTTATGAGGGAAATGTATTGCGGCTATGTATCATTGTGAATATGGTATTATGAGAGAGGAGACTATGAGAGAAAGAAGAGAAAGTTAGAATGAGTGTGTTGTAGGTTGTATCCCTTCATTTGATGGATAATAAAATGGAAGGACCTGACAATTTCTCTAATGGATGTAGCCCACACTGGGTGAACCACATATATCTGTGTTTCTATTTTATTGTGTATATTCTTTGTTTTATTTCTACATTTGATTTATTTTATTGTTCTGGGATCATGTTTTTCTAACAACTAGTATCATAGAGAAAGGTAACTTGCGAAAAAAGAGGGTTCCTAGTTCGAGTGGGAGCAATGACGGAAGATGAAAATTTTAGGGTCTAGAAATTTAATGGCCAAAAATATCAGTTATGGAAGATTATTTATATCAGAAGGATCTATTCCTACCATTGGGTGTAATAGCTAAGAATCTAATGGCCATAAAGGACGAAGAATGGGAGGTTCTTGCCAAAAACGTCGATGGATTTCAATATTTCGAAATAAAATACAACGAAGGATTTTATGGACGCAATAAGGTATTTCTATTGAAGAGATTATTTAATATGAATATTCCAGAAGGTGGGTCTATTGCAGATCATTTAAATGAATTTAATATGGTTACTAATCATCTAAGTTCTATAAAAGCGGACTTTTATGATGAGGTTGTGTCTCTTCTAATCTTGTGCTCATTTCCAAAAATATGGAATGGCTTGGTCATGGATGTAAGTAACTTTGTCTCTGGTTCAAACACTTTAAATTTTCATGATGTTAATGGTGTTATCCTTAGCGAGGAAATGTGACAGAAAAGAACATGTGAGACATCAGGTAATGTGTTAAACATGGAGAACAAAGGAAGACAAAAGGATAGAGGAAAGGGCTCAGGGAAACTCGATAATTATAGGAAGGGAAGATCCAAATCCAAACTGGGAAAGTTAGAGTGTTGAAATTGTGGGAAGAAAGGACATTTGAAGAAAGACTGAAGAGCTCCAAAGAAACAAGGAGATGGACAACAGGAGAAAAATCAGGAAGCAAATGTAACAGGTGATATGTTACAATATGCTTTGATTCTTTCGGTAGATAATATTTATGAGTCTTGGGTAGTAGATTTAGGGGATTCATTTCATGCCACACCCCATAGGAAACATTTTCTAGATTATGTTCAAGGTTATTTTGAACAGGTTCATTTGGGTGATGATGCACCATGCAAAATTGTTGGAATGGGAAAGGTAAAAATAAAGAAAAGGAATGGAAACCAATGGTTGTTGAAAAAGACAAGACATGTTCCATATCTAAGGAAAAATTTGATTTCAACATGGCAGTTAGCAAGTGAAGGTTTTATATCTATATTTACATATAAGGCATGGAAGGTTACCAAAGGATCGTTGGTGATAGAAAAGGGAGAGAATGTATGTACATTGTATTTATGTACTGGTAATACTGAATCTTCTATCTCTTTAGATTCTACATGAGTGGATACAACATTGTGGAATCATAGGCTTGGACACATGAGTGAGAAGGGGATGCAGATACTTCACAAAATAAATTTGTTTCCAAATCTTAAACAAATTGATTTGGATTTCTGTGAACATTGTGTATATGGAAAACAAAAGAGAGTCATATTTCTCATAGTTAGAAAAGAAAAGAAGAGTGAAATATTAGAGCTTGTGCATACATATGTATGGGGACCAGCTCAGGTATCAACTCTTGGTGGCTCTCATTATCGTGTTACTTTTATTGATGATGCAACTAGAAAAACTTGGGTTTATTGCATTCGACAAAAATATGATGTTTTTTATACTTTTAAGAAATGGAAAGCTTTGGTTGAGAATGGGACAGGAAAAAGGTTGAAGTGTCTCAGATAAGATAATGGAGGTGAATATTGTAGCAATGCATTTGATGATTAATTTTCATACCATGGGATTCGTAGAGAGAAAACAATTCGAGGAACACCACAATAAAATGGTGTGTCAGAAAGGATGAATGGGACAATCATGGAGCATGTGAGTATGAGATTTCACGTTGGGTTTCCCTTATAGTTATGGACATATTTTGTAAATATTGTTGTTTACTTAATAAACAAAGGGCCTTCAAGGTCTTTGGATGGTGGAATTCCAGAGGAGGAATGGATAGGTAAAAAGGTAAACTATTATTTTTTGAAGACTTTTGGTTGTGAAACATTTGTCCATATTGATAAAGAAAATAGAACAAAGCTTGAGGAAAAATCCAAGAAGTGTGCCTTTATTGGATACAGTGTTAATTATTTTGATTATTGTTTATGGGATTATGAAAATAATAAAATAATTAGGAGTAGAGATGTCATATTCAATGAGAAGTTCATGTACAAAGATCAGTTGCAGGGAAACAAATAGGAAAAAGAAAAACCAGAGTACACAGTGCTTGATGAGATAACTGGAAAAAAAATTCTAAAGGCACCAGAAAATCAAAATGTACAACAATAGGAGCAACATGTACTTCAAACTCCTACAAGTTTTGTTAGAAGATCTACCAGGTTAAGTAGACCCCATGAATGATACTCTCATTCATTGTATTATTTATTGTTGACTGATTCTGGCGAATGTAATGTCCCTAGCCACCCAAGTCCAGAAATGCCACTACAATTCTTCTCTGTTACCAATTGTAACATACCCAGCCTCCCACAGGATGGGAATGCCACACCAAGAATGCACCTCTTGGTGGATTTGGAAACTATGATAACAATTGATTAATAAAGAAGCATGAAATACATACATGCAATGATCAAGATTCATACCATAACATAAAAGACATGCACAATATACCATGCACAACATTGACTAGAAAGCATGCACATTATAGGTACAATCTCAGGTATAATAATTTGATATGCCACATAAATAAATACAAAAGCAAAGGAAACCATAACAGAGAGAACTTATCGTTTATAAAAGAAGACACCAACTGGCTACAGAGAAAGGATGTTCCACCCAACCGTAGACATTGTTGTTCCAAGTCTCAACAACAATGTCACCCCCAAGCTAGGGCTATGAATTCACAAGGATAGTTCCATAGTGTTACTTGGCTTCCCAAACCAGTCATCACTCAAGATCTCACAAGATTCTCCAGCACTCACAGAAATCCAAGTACCAAGCTCTCTTCTACCCAACCTGCACCACCCAAGAGAATGGACCTCCACCCTTCTCTACCACATAGTCCCTTAGGTATTCCTTCTCCTTCCAGGGCTCTAGTGCATCTGGTCCAGAATCTCCATGTTGTGACTCTCATAACTCACAACTATGATCAAATTTGAACATAGGCCAAGCATTTGAGACATCCAGGCCTCAAATCATGGCTGGATTACATCAGCAATCTCTACAACCAACAATCATGGTTGTTCTTCAACAGTTCATCTTCCTTTCGTAAGCCAAGACACAAAAATGAGGAAAGATGAGTGAGCGAAGGAATGAATGGAGTGTAGACTCCATGAGAGAGGAGGAACAATTAACAAAACAGGTGAATGAACACTTGAGGTGACAAACAAAAACACCAGAATGGGGATGAGAATGTGAGTGAGTGAATTACCAAAACGAATGAAAGAATTTCCCAACGGGAGAACCCATTCCATAGACCAGGGACATGTTTTTTTAATTCGTGGGGATCAAGAACTTCTTGGCCTTCCCCCAAGATCTCACGTAAATGATTTCCCCCCCCATTACACAAAATGGGTAATATAAAATAAATAAGCACTTAGCCCCTCAATCCCCCTCTCTTGAGAAATCATAGCTCCCTATAACTCTAGTCCTTGTTCGTCTAGAAACCAACGATGTATTTATTATTAATAATGATAAAAAAAATACATTTCTTAGGCACATTGGCCTTTTCATGATTGTTTGTTAACTTTGGCCTCTCAGCAATGTAACAATACATTATTTGATATGGGGGCTCAAAACCCAGGGTGTTATATCATCTTCCCCTTATTTTGGCACTGTCCTCAGTGCATATACAAAACAAGAATCAAAATTCCAAAATTTATTCAAAAATCTGTGGGTACTCTACCCGCATGGAATCTTTATGCTCCCAGGTAGCATCTTCAGGACCGTAATAGGTCCACTAAACTTTTACCAACTCTATAACTCGATTCCAGAGCATTTTGACTTTTTGGTCCAGTATTTTCACTAGCTGGACCTGGAATTTTCCATCTGTCTCTACCTGAATCAAATGCCAATCAATAACATGGTTAAGATCATGTACATATTTCTTTATCAAAGAGACATGAAATACATTATGCACATTCATGGAAACATGCAATGCAATCATGTATGCAACTGGCCTTATTCTATCCAATATCTCAAATGGACCACAAAATATGGTTGCTAGCTTTGTAC
>JASDQU011377327.1:0-24066 GCA_032191745.1 Picea mariana
TTATACTAATATTGTATGTTGATGATCTCTTTCTAACAGGAAATGAAGGGCTATTAGCCTGGTGTAAGAGGGAGCTAACCTCAGAATTCGAGATGAAATACTTAGGCTTGATGCATTACTTCCTAGGATTGGAAGTGTGGCAATGACAGGGCGAGATATTTTTGGCACAAGGAAAATACATAGTGGATGTACTAAAGAGGTTTGGTATGATGGATTGCAAATCCATGTCTACTACGATGGTTACGAACCTAAAGAAGCTGCATGATTCTGATATAGGTTCATATTTGGTGGATCCCACCATGTATAGACAGTTGATTGGATCATTGATGTACATGATCCACACTGGGCAGATATATGCTATGCAGTGATTGCAATGAGTCAGTTCATGACTAAACCGAGACAGAGACATTGGGTGGCAACAAAGCACATATTGAAATATCTCAAAGGGACCATTACCTATGGTCTGAGATATACATCCAGTGGTGGTTTATTTCTGCATGGGTATGCAGACGCTGACTGGGCAAGAAGCCCAGTGGATCGGAAGAGTACTTCCGAATACTGATTCAGTTTAGGATCCACTATGATCTCTTGGTCAAGCTGAAATCATGGATCCATTGCATAGAGTACAATAGAGGCTGAGTACATTGCAGCAAGTGATGCTAGCAAGGAAGCAGTATGGCTCAGAAAATTGGTTTTCGAGTTGCTTGGTGACAAGATCGAGACAATGGTGGTTCAATGTGATAATCAAAGTTGCATAAAATTGGCAGAGATCCTGGTATTTCACGATAGGTCAAAACATATTGACATGAGGTACCACTACATCCAAGACTTGGTCTAGAGAAAAAATGTAAAGTTACAGTACATAGCCACGAGTGAGCAGGTAGCTGATATCCTGACCAAGCCTCTGACCTTGAGACAGTTTGTGCAACTGAGAGGAAAGCTTGGTGTGGCTGAGAATGACTCCCTGATTGAGAGGGAATGTTAAATTTGGCACCATCGACAATCATTCTCCAATGAGAGGCCATATGGGCCACCCTGAGGCTAGCCAGGGAGATTTGGAGAATCAACTAGTCTTGTGAGGTATTGACAAAAGCCAGGGGGAACGGACAAACTTTGTGAGTCAAACCAAAATTCAAGATGAACGAGATGCTATGTGGGTCTAATGAAAAAGTCAGGGGGAACATACAACCTTTGTGAGCATAAACAATCTAGTGCAAAAGTCAGGGGGAATGTACAACCTCTGTGAGCATAGATAGACTAGTGCAAAATTCAGGGGGAACATACAACCTCTATGAGCCTAATCAAACCTTGTGAGCCATGAGAAAAAGTCAAGGTATCTAGAAAAAATTAGGTTGAATGTAAAATTCCTATGAGCCACAAACAAACGATATTCCTAATATTGCAAATGATGTAATTGTATTGATCTAGTGCATTGGCACGTGTAAACATTATCCACCATGAAGAGAATTTTGAATTGCATTGTCAAGAGTTGTAACTAAATTCTTCAGTCTAGTTCTATGTTAGAACTAAAGTGTAATGTTGAGTTGCAACTAAAGACTTGAGTCTAGTTCTATTTTTAGTAATGTTGAGTTGCAACTAAAGTTTTTAGTCTAGAACTAAAGTGTAATGTTGAGTTGCAACTAAAGTCTTGAGTCTAGTTCTATCTTAGAACTAAAGTGGAATGTTGATTTGCAACTAAAGTCTTAAGTCTAGTTCTAAGTTCGAACTAAAGAATGCAAGTCTCAAATCTAGTTCTAAAGTTCGAACTAAAGTGTAATGTTGAGTTGTAACCAATCTCAAGTCTAGTTCTAAGTTCAAACTAAAGTATGAAGCTGAGTTATGACTAATGCATGCAATCAAGTTACTATTTCGATCTTCTCCTCTTCCCCTCTTCAGCCTATATAAGAAGAGGTCGAACCCTCCCTCAACACAGTTTTGCAACACAATTTTGAAATAGAGTTTTCATATGCAGGTTGAGGGTGAAGTAATAAACGAGTACATCAGTGATAAAGAGGCAACATATCAAAGGTGTATTTCAGTAAGGTCTTGTAAGTCTTTTTTAGGTCAGAGTCATCTTGGAAAGCTCTTTGAGAGAAGTACATTCATGGTGGATATTTGTAAGAGATCTTACATTATTAATGCAATAAAGGAATATTGTTTGTTGGGGTTTTTCTCCCTGTATAGGGTTTCCCCAGGGTATATGTGTTGTTGATATGCATGTTTACTTATCTACATCATTATTGCTATTCGATTATGATTTGAAATTGTTGAAGTGTATTGAGCTAGAATCAAAGTACTGAAGAAAATAAAAGAATTAATCCGCATAAGAAATCAAGCTCATAATTTAACACCCACCACATGGATGCCTTTCCTTTGGGTTGATAGATGGAAATTATTCCTTCTGCATGAGAAGAATAATTATGCAATTGAAAATACTTTCTCATGCCCAACAACCATGTATTTCCATCTTCATCCTTCTTGTCCTCACCATCAAATGTAGGACGTTTGATTTTGTTTATTTCTCCTCATAGTTCATCCACCCCAGACCTTGTATGCTTCCTGATAGGGGATGGACTTGAGTTTTTGTATGCTCTCTTATTGGAATGCCTCGGGGAGTGATGGTGATGTATGCTAACACTTATTTTTCTTCTTTTTTCATCATGAGACTTGTGACTTACTAATTTACTTGAGCCACTCTTTATCCAATTTCTTTTCTATCATGTTAAAGCTCATAATTAAATTCATGTTGAAGTCCTCCTACTGCTCCTTGCCTTTCATAAGCCTTTAATTATCAGATTTATGGATTTAGACATCCTTATGCAAATTTTTAATGGTCTCTACCATATTCATGTTTTCATCCCTTCCTTCTCCATGTCCATTGGAGTTTGTTCCTTCAATGCTCGTATCGACATCCATCCCTATGATTTAATATTCCTGGATGTAAGTTTCATGTGAATCTTCCATTCCTCGACACTTTGTGTTGATCCTGATCTGATCTAGTTGTTGTTAACTCTGCAAAATGTGCAACCAACAAAACTTTGTCAGGCTAACTGACTCATCAATTTCATGAAAAACATGAATCATTCTGGTTCAATAATATATCAGAATTATTTCTTCCGATTTCCTGAAAAACTGAATGCCCAGATCAATTTTCTAGGTGAATAATTATATTCTATTTTCCAACACCTTTCCAATGCCTACTTCTATACTCAATTCTGAGTCTTGAGCATAAATTTATGGTTATTTGAAAATTGTCCATTATTTTTTTTGTTCACTCTTCAACTTGGTGCAAGTCTACTCTCTAATTATGCATTTTTGCACCTACTCCATTGGATTTTTAGTAGGATCTCAATTGGGTTTATTGATATACATATTTTGGATAGTCTATCCAAGTTTCACCTTTTTTTGGGTTCTGGGATGCTAGTTACAACCTGCTGAAGTTCTAGGCAAATTCGTGTTTTTGGTCTGGAATGCTATAGGTAACTTCTTTGCCATCTTAAACATTTTTAACATGCCTAGAAATTTAATTTAGTTCTAGGAATGTCTTCTATGCTTCAATATATTTTCATCAACTACTCCTATTCCTTAATCTAATTCCGGAGCAAAAATTTATGGCCATTCGAAGTTAGTTGGGTCTTAAAATTTACCCTCCACTGTGTTGACGATAAAAAGCGCAACAAGGCTTTCTCCCACAAAGTATTGCTAACCTATTATTTAAAATATGTTAATGATATATAATACTAGTAGGTGTGACCCCCTTGTACAATGAAGGATCATAAATAGTCTTATCACACATGTTATGCTGCTATTTCGATGATTCTTACAGGGTTCTACATCATTGATGATGAAATATTGGTTTTTGTTTGCAACAAAATGGCAGATGGATAATGCATTTTATGTGTTGGTTTTGTTGCTCTAAGATCTAAATTCCATGTATAAATGACCTGTATTTACTGTTATTACATTTTCTATTGTCACCATGATTCATTACCTGTTACAGTTGCACAAGACACATGTTAGTAATAACAAGAGACAGGGGAAATATGGACTAAATCCAAGAAAAGGGAATATGTTATACTATGCTATACTATGTGTAAATTATGTTTAAATAAATTAATATTAGTCCTAACTAGCAATGTTAGTGGATATACGACTTGTATTAAGTTATATTGGGTGCATTTGATATATGCAATTGTATGGTCTTGGAAATGGTTAATATGGATGGGGTGGCGCATTTGGCAAGTGATATGTGAAAAATTTGATGCATGGATTAATGGTTTGGTTGGTTGGCATGTACTACAAAATTGAATGAATGGAGGATGGAAGCGACATGCATTAAATTTATGTCACTCCATACTCATCCCACCGGTCGTCACCCTAGAATGGTTATTGTTCATTTGTTTTTGTTGTGGTTAAGCTCTGAGATTCAGGCATGGAAGGAACTACTCGACCGGATCACATTTTTAAGGCTATTGGTTACATGTATACTTCTTTTGTCCCATCCATGAATTCGCTCTGTGTATGAAATGAACATTGTCTCAATAATGTGTTTTTCTATTTTTCTTGAGGTTGGCAACTGTGTAAACGCATGGTGTTTTCTCTGCAATGATTGTGTCTGTTATTCATTGCAAATGGAAAAATCGATGGGTGAAGTTGCGATTATAGTTAAGATAAGTTATGTATGATGACAGTTAAAGAATCACAGAGATGAATTACAGTGATGTAATCTTTTGGTTTACGATACAATTGATTGTTTGATGTTTGTGAGCAATAATCATGATCTTTTCCCCCTCATTTTAACATTTTTTTCTCAATACAACCCCTCGCATATTCCAGAACCCTTGTTCACCCCCTTCTCATTGACAACTATTAAACGATTTGTATGGATTGGATTGCATGAGTCTGATATGTTGTTGAGCCAAATATTATTTCATATTTGAAAGAGTTATCATGTATGGTTGTTAAATAAACTATTCGCTAATAAATTATGCATACAAGAATGAGATTTTTAGCAAAGGTATCCATGGTCGGGGTAACTGATGAAGAGGAAATTGGAGCAGGGGACCTATAAGGCCAAGATTCTCTATACACTTTGATGCAGACTCACAAAAGTTAGGCCAGCTATTTCAAGCTGGATTTTTTAACTGGATTGGGAAAGGAGTGGTCCAACCTAGGCCTGAAAGTCCTCCCTTCCAAGCCCCACAAGTCCCTAGTATCCCAGTGCCTCCTCATATCTCACTACAACTTGAAGTCCCCAAAAAAGACGGATGGCAAGAGATTGTCCACCCAAAAGTCTCCCAACATCGTGGCTGGCCTAACTTATCTCTACCTACTACTCCACCTATTAATAAAATTGTCCAAGATGCCCCTGTCCACTCACCAGTTTAGTCTTTTCATGCAAGCAAAAGGTTAAAAACCGAGGCCCACCATTTTTTTGACAAAGGAAAAGCCATTGTTTCCCCTTCCTCATCCTCGAATGACTCTGATAAATATGTGTCCTCCCGCATGCATTTGAGAGATGATTGTTCTCAGGTGATCAATGAGATTAGGCCTATAGGATCTACACAGCCTAAGGCAAATTTAGAGAGATCAAAAGGTCAACAACAACAACAAAGGAAATATTGCCTCCTAGAGTGGAAAATATCGATTTTAAGTTTTTATTTGCTAATTATTGAGAACAATTGACTTTTGAGGTTTTGGACAACAGACTATTTTTTGGATATATGGGTAATATATTTTTGGAAATAATTTCAATTATCTTTGATATAAATTATCAATATATGAAAGTGATGAGGGGAGTCACAAGGGGTCCCACCTACTAGTTATTATTTATTTAAAACCCTTATTATGATTTATTTAATCTCCCCCCTTAACTAAAAAGTTGGTTGAGTTTTAGTTAACTTAACTAAAAAAGTAGTTCAACTACTTCAACCAATTCTAATTTTCTTAAAGGAAAAATGAAAAGGAGGAACAGGAGGGGAATAGAAGGAGAAGCATTCTAAGGTCTGTTCTTTGAGTTTTTTTTGAGATAATTCAGTTTTCATTTATTCTTAAATTCATTGGAAGCCTAATTATCTTTTATGATAGCAGGGTCCTATTGTAGACAACAAGATTTAGGGTTGAATTACATCATTCAGACACTAAATTTTCAGAGGTGTTGATCTATCTTTGATAATCTATGTAGACTTGTCTATTTATGAATTAGATTTCATGACTGACAAAGGATATTGTGCAGAGTCGAGTGGGAAGCAATCTGTGCCAAGTTGATCTATCTTTTAAAGTTCGGTTTTTTAACTTCTGTCAGAAGTCCTTTTGTATGTTTCATCGGGGACATATAAGTTTGACTTTGGTCCAAAACTTCCTCAGGAAATTTTGTAAAGTGAACGATTGTTTTGATGATTGGAATGAATTAAGTGATTTCTTTATGTCTAATCTGTTTTGATTATTAACTTGGTGTCTTTACTTCTACCTCTATATTTATTTCAACATCTCTTATGTTCAGAAAATTATATAAATAATGAATTTTTTAGCAAGCTTTTATTTATAAAAAAAAATAGCCTAAGCACTTGTAAACAATACTTGTGAATTAGGATACCAATTTTGATGGCTATAAACATAGGGTTATATTCATGTCTATCTTGCTTTAGGAAAGAAGGATCTAAAAGTGTTTGAGTAAGATCATTTCATATATTTTCTTCAACATTTATTTGGAAACCATACTGGGAAGATATTCAATATCTCTCTGGTTAAAAAAAAATTATGCTTGATTATCATCGAATACATCTCTTTTTCTAATATTGATTCTTTGACTGTTTTATTTCTTAATGACTGCACATGTTGCAAGGCATCCCAATATTGAGTAGGGTCTTCAAGATCAGACTAGCATTGCTTTAAATCTATTTAACACCATTTTAGACACTACTCGGGTTGAGCTTAATCATTCATGGGAAACAATTGAACGATACATTAGTTCCCAAGCACGTTGGGAATATAGACGTAGAAGACCTATAAATAAAAAATAACCTTCTTTTTTCTTCATCTTTGGCCTTATTTTCATGTCCATAGACCATCGTGTTTCTAGGAGAAGGAGAGGCTTATCACATGAAATTAATCCTATATCTGAAATAGGAAGAAGGAACGTTGTGTTATCAACCCAACAAAGTGCTCTAAGGAGAATCTTGTCTGATTCTTCTAGTTTGTCTTTCTCTCCCTCACCTATCATCCACAAGATGGAATCTAGTGGTGGATCTGGTGGCACTGGAGATACTTCCTCCTCTCAGTATTCAACTTCGTCAGTGATTGGTAGCTTATATAGTCACGATGTCCCTATTCAATATACCACAAACCCCACCAAAGTCATTAAAAATTATGGGCTTTTTCAATTTGAATAAGACACTACAACCACATTGTGGCATGTTTCCTCTCCTCTTAACCTAGCACCTACTACTCGTCCACTTCCTAAATTCAAAGAGCATCTTCCTAGGTTTTTAGGAAATAACATTGTCACTACGAATGAACACCTGGTGGAATTTTCTAATGCCTATTATAACATAGGAGCCAATGACATTGATACTTGCATGCACTTATTTGTCAATTCCTTGAAAGGAAATGTTGTGGATAATTTCTTTGACCTTCCTCCTAAGATTTCATCTACTTGGGAGGAGTTATTCTATTTGTTCAAATCCACCTATGGGAAACCTAAAATCCCAACTGAGCAGTTACGGGAGTACAATAACATCGCCTATAAGGATGGTGAGACCATCAAGTCCTTCAACTTGCGTTTCACTAAGTTATACAATCAAATCTCTGAACTCATTCGACCTCAGAACCAAGTTGCTTCCATGCATTATTATAATGCATTACCTTCCCCTTATCATCATAGGCTCGAGGAAAAAACCATTGATAACCTTAGTTCCACTTTGCATACTTGTTTAGAGTATGAAGAACATATTGAAAGAATAGGTCTTCCTCAGGGAGGATCAGTTAAACAAATAGACATGTCCATCCTCTTGCAGCTAGTACAAGATATGAATAATCGTATGATAGTGTATGAGCAAAAGGGAAATGTCTCCCCTCTCACCCCTGAAGTTTCATCCTCTTCTGCACCCCCCTTTAGAAGTCCAATTGAAAATAATGTTCAACCTAAAGCTATCATGCCTCGAAGTTCATGTAATGTTTGCGAGAAACACTACGAGGAAACCACATGCGAGGTAAGCAAGAACGCTAGAGATAAGATATTTGGTAAAATACTAGAAACTACCATCAATGTCCTATATTTTGCAGAGCCAGAAGATGTCATGATCATCAATACTAGGAACAAATCCTATTCTCCCAAAAGAAAATATGATACTCCCCACAGTTCTTCTAGCCTGAGCTCATCCTCACCAGCTGCTACTGTTCAGGATCCTAAGGTTCCTGACAGTAAAGGAATTACCTCCCCTCTCCCCTCTTCCAAATACAATATTTTGAATCAGTTGGCCAACATCAAAGAATATTCCACCCTTCTAGACATGGTTGTCATCCCTGAACAACAAAGGCATCTAAAACAATTCATGGAAGAAAAATATTTCGTTGTAGACAACCTCTCTGAAGAGATAAATGAAGAGGATTCTTCTGTAAATAAAGTAGGTGTACATAACTTTATATACCCTGTAAAAAATCTCTCTTTTTATATTTTTGTAAATATTATGGATAAAATTGTCCATTGTTGCCTCATTGATGGCGGTTCGGGACCATGTGTAATGTCGAAAATTATTATGGAAGAGCTAGGCTTGTCTTGTACAAATGAAAATTTTAGAAGCATGCTCTCTTATAATAGTATACAAAAAACGACCATAGGTGAGATTAAAGAAGTGAACTTAGTTTTGTGCACACACCCTGAAATAAGGACAACCCTTAGCATTCAGGTAATTAATGTGCCAATAAGAAATTACTCAATCATCCTAGGAAGAGATTGGAAAGATTTATCAGGTGGATACCTCTCACTCGACGGAACACACTTGTCCATTCCTCGGAATGGTAAGAACATTATAGTACTTAGAGAGGGAATAATTTCACCTTACATAGAGAGTTTCCCACAACCTAACGTGAACTATATCGAAGAGGACCTAGGGGTGTATTCCATATTTTCCGAGGAGGAAGACATTCCCTTGGAACAAATCGATTTAGATGATGGTATGTGGCACATGCAATTCGATGGTTCATGCTCTAGTGAAGGTAACAGAGCTGGCATAATATTACACTCTCTTATGGGGAAAATTCATAACTTTTCTAACAGGTTGGAGTTTTCTTGCACAAACGATGTCACTGAATTCGAAGCTTTATTATTAGGCATTGAAAACGCCTATAATATTGATTGTGGTCACCTTTCATTTTTTGGAGATTTCGAGCTTGTTTTGAACCTTGTACGTAAGATATACTCTCTTAGCAACAAGTTGATGAAACGATGCACCCAACTGTCTAGGCACTTATCTCGAACCTATTATCTTTCAACATTACTCATGTTAAGAGGGAATTGAACCCAATGGCTGATCGGTTAGTTATTTTTGCAGCCTCCCCTAATCGACAACTTATGCCACATAGACCTGATTGTACTTTTCAATCTCTATATCATCCACATATCCCTGAAAATATAGAATCTTGGTAGGTCTTCCCTAGTGATGAGAGCATATGTGCTTTCATTCAAAATTAACCTTATAAGCCCAAAACAATTATATCCATAGAAGATAACAAGATTCCAAAAGGATTGACTCCTCTAGAGAGTTCATTTTCATCGAGTGATGTAGGAAATAAAGAGAAACATATGGAAGAGTAGTCGAAAAGGAAGGTGGGTGAAACCATCTCCTTGAACATTGGGACACCTGAGTCTCCAAAGAATTTTAAAATAGGTGCCCAATGTTTTGATGAAGAGAAAATGAAGTTTGCCAAGCTGCTTGGTGAATTTCAAGACATTTTTTCTTAGTCTTATGAGGATCTTCGTTTTTTTTATCCTTCTCTCATACAACATGCCATTCCCATCAAGGAAGGAATAAAACAAGTTAGGCAAAAAAAAAGACCTATCATCCCTGCATTGGAAGCAACTATTCGAAAGGAGTTGGAAAAACTCTTGAAATATGGAATCATCTTTCCAGACAAATATTCTGAATGGGTTTCCAAATTGGTTCCTGTTTGGAAAACAATCGGTCAAGTCATATTATGCGTTGATTTTCGTGCATTAAATCGAGTTAGTATAAAAGATTACTTTCCTCTCCCTAACATGGAAATGATTTTGCAACAAGTTGTAGGGTCACAGATGATGCCCTTACTTGAAAGTTTTTCTGGTTACAATCAAATCAAGATAAAAGGGGCAAATACATACAAAACCATATTTATTACCCGTTGGGGAACCTTGACTTATGAACATATTCCTTCTGTCTTACCTGATGCAAGTGCCACTTTTGAAAGGCCTATGCAGGTAGCTTATGGCAATCTGATCGACGTTATTACTCATATCTACCTTGATTATCTAATCCTATAATCTAAGGGACTATCAATTGTCTCGAAGTTTCAAAAATTATGGCTGGGTCCTTTCAAGATCACTTTTGTTCTGGGTACAAACTCTTACATTCTAAAAGATTTAGATGAGCGATTTTTTTCCTACAACACTAATGGTTCTCACTTAAAATGCTATGTGGAACCAACTTGAAAGTTTCAACATTGTTTGGTTTTCCTCTATATTAGTAGTCTAGTTCTGTTTTCATTACTTCTTTCATTTTTTATTTTATTTAACAACTTTCATGTTTCTCTTGCAATTTTGTCATTTTATTTCTGTTGTTTTAAATTTTGCAGTCCCATTTCTGTCATGAATTTTATTGCTTTCATATTTGGTGTAATTTTGATCATGAATAAGTTGTTGGATCGGTTCTGCCATAGTGACACTCTTGCAAGGTATTGTTAGTCAATAAAAATCAAGCTTACACAACTGTTACGATGTTCCCCCTGAAAGTAAATTGAATTTGTTATCTGCTTTCACTATTGTCTGATTAAAGAATTGGTTATCTCCCGCTTCTTCTTTCCATTTCTTCATCCGTTTGAGAATTAAAAAGAGAAAGTCCATAATTTTTTCTCTTTGAAGTAAAGACCAACTTTTGGTTGAATAATTATGCATACAGGGATAAACCCCCTCATACTTAACATTTTTCATGAGTTATTCCCAAATTCCCGGTCATTTTTCCATTAAATCCGTTCACTTCCCCCTGTTGCATAATCATTATGGTCATACCTTCTTGATATGTTGTTCTTGGTCTATGAAACCATACATTCTGAGTTCTAATCTATTGGAAACAGATTTCCCTGTGGAATCTCTATTTTGTTAACGATAAAAATCGCGACAAGGATTTCACCCACAAAGTATTGCAAAGCCTATTATTTAAACTATGGTAATGATATATAATAATAGTAGGTGGGACCCCCTTGTAGACCGGAGGATCAAAGATAGTATTATCACATATGTTATGTTGTTGTTTCGATGTTTCTTACAGGGTTCTACATGATTTATTATGAAATATTGCTTTTGTTTGCGACATAATAGCAGATGGATAATGCATTTTATGTGTTTGTTCTGTTGATCTAAGCTCTAAATTCCATGTATAAATGACTTGTATTTATTGTTATTACATTTTCTATTGTTGCCATGATTCATTACCTGTTACACCTGCACAAGACACATGTTAGTAATAAAAAGAGACAAGGGAAATATGGATTAAATCCAAGAAAAGGGAACTATGCTATACTATGATATACTATGTGCAAAGGAAGTTTAAAGAAATTAATATTAGTCCTAACTAGCAATGTTTGTGGCTATACGATTTGTATTAAGTTATATTGGATGCATTTGATATATGCAATTGTATGGTTTTGGAAATGGTTAATATGGGTGGGGTGGTGCATTTGGAAAGCACTATGTGCAAATTTCGATGCATGGATTAATGGCATGGATTAATGGTTTGGCTCGATTTCATGTACTACGAAATTGAATGAATGGAGGATGTAAGTGATGTGCAGTAAATGCACATCAATCCATACTTCTCCCATTGGCCATCACTCTAGCATGGTTATTATTCATTTGTTTTTGTTGTGGTTAAGCTCCGAGATTCAGGCATGGAAGGAACTGCTCGACCAACTCGCATTTTTAAGGCTATTGGTTACATGTATGGTTCTTTTTGTCCATCCATGAATTCACTCTATGTATGAAATGAAAATTGGCTCAGTAATGTGTTGGTCTATGTTTTATTGAGGTTGGTAATTGTGTAAACATGTGGTGTTTTCTCTGGAATGACTGTGTATGTTATTCATTGCAAATGGAAAAATCAATGGTTGAAGTTGCAATTTCATTGGTTGTTCTGTGTGGTGGAAACCTTGATGGATCTATGTTGTCTTTATGGGTTTTTGTTGGAGGGTTTCACTCTGTTTGGCATTGTTGGCTGCCTCCTCACTTTTGATGGTAACCAAACCCAGTTGTATTTGGTTCCATGGGGTTGTTGTGTATGTTTTGAACCACCTTTTGGTCACTGCATATCTTGTTCACCTGGTCGGGGGCTTATTTTGCGTTATTGGCATTCACTCAGTTGGTTATGGGGTGGTTGTTATGCCAAGAAGCATAATTTAGGGTTTTGGGTAGTACCTGGGCTCTGCATTTCTATCAGCATTATTCGGCTATTGGGAAAAAACGCGAGGGTTATGACTCTAGGTGTTCTTGGTATTGGTTTCTCTCCAGTAAGGAATCTCTACTCCTCTACATCGTGGTCTACCCTACCTGGTGTTGAACTTTCACCCTATTCTACAAGGTTAAGGTTATGAGGCTTGTGGCTCCACCATTATTGATTTGAAGGTCTCTCACCTACTGTAAATATGGTCTACCTTAAGTCTCCCTATGTTTGGTGACCAAGCGAACCCTTGATTATTTCTTATGTTCATTGGTTACAGAGCCCGATTTTGATAAACTAAACCAGTCGGGAGCCTTGTTGACTGTCATAAATCGGTTGAGTAGTATTGACAGTGGCTTTGATTGTTGGCTCGTCTTTGTTTGATTAGGTTGATTGGAGAATTTAAATTGGAAATGGTAATTGGTATATAGTCACTGCATCCTTTTTTTATGATAGTTGAATTGATAACTCAACATTGTTTAATTGGTTGATTGAAAGTAAGCGTAAATGTACAAGAACAAATATGCCTCTTTTCATTATGCATTGCTCTGTGTTCCTACAACGTGGTATAAATTGAAGTGGTGATTGTTGTGTGTTTATTTTTCCCAATCGAGATTATTTCAATTTGAAGAGTTGATAACGATGACCTGGGTTGTCTACTGTGTATGATTTATGTAGACATCGTGCATCGTTTTGTTTATTGCACCATCAAATATGAGCATGGGGTTTTAGTAGTATGGCTTCATTGCAATTTAATTGTTAAATTTGTCAAGGGAATGGAATCGGGAATGTTTTAAAAGAGTTTGTTCAACTCAAGAAAGACTTGTGTCTATATTTGATTTGAGAAATTAAATTATTGGCAGTGGTTGATGTTTTTATGCTGAACATACTTGAAGAAAAATGACTGTGTGTTCCTTTAAATTTTGTTTTAAATATAAAAGGGAAGGAAATGAAAAGAAACAATTTTTTTTTATCAAGATGGGTGAAAATTATGAATATTCTTAGTATGATTATACACTGTGTTAATTGAAACTTTTTAAAGAAATTGGATGTGGGACAGTGAACAAGTTTTAGCACGCAACAATTATTTAATTGGTCACAACAATTGTTTGATTGGTGTTGGAATAGTTGTGTTGAATAAAAAACTTCTTTTATAGATTACTTAATTGGTTGTTTGAACAATATTCGCTCTTTTCCCTACCATTTTTCCACTTTTCGCACATTACAATCCCCCTCGCCTTCCCATATTCACTATCCACTCCCTTTTCTTAAAATTTAATTATAGTTAAGATAAGTTCAGTATGATGACATTTAAAGAATCAAAGGGATGAATTACAGTGACACATTCTTTTGGTTTACGATACAGTTGATTGGTTGATGTCTGTGAGTAGTAACCATGATCTTTTCCCCCTCATTTTAACATTTGTTGCTCGATACAACCCCTCGCATATCCCAGAACCCTTGTTTAGCCCCTGCTCATTGACAACTATTAAACGATTTGTATGGATTGGATTGCATGAGTCTAATATGTTGTTGAGCCAAATTTTATTTCATATTTAAAAGAGTTATCATGTATGGTTGTTAAAGAAACTATTCACTAATAAATTATGCATACAGGAATGAGGTTTTCAACATAGGTAGCCATGGCTGGGGTAACAGAGGAAGAGGAAATTGGAACAGGGGCCCTAGAAGGCCAAGATTATCTATACACTTTGATGCAGAATCGCAAGAGTTGGGCCAGTTATTTCAAGCTATATTTTTTAACTAGATTGGGCAAGGAGTGGTCCAACCTAGGCCTGAAAGGTCTCCCTTCCAAGCCCCATAGGTCCCTGGTATCCCAGTGCCTCCTCATGTCTCATTACAACTTGAAGTCCCTTAAAACGACGGATGGCAGGAGATTGTCAACCTAGAAGTCTCCCAACATCATGGCTGGCCTAAGTTATCTCTACCTGCTCCTCCATCTATTAATCAAATTGTCCAATCTTCCCCTGTACACTCACCAGTTCAGTCTTCTCATGCAAGAAAAAGGTTAAAAATTGAGGCCCACCATGCTCTTGACAAAGGAAAAGCCATTTCTGCCCCTTCCTCACTCTCGAATGACTCTGATAAATATGTGTCCTCCCACCTGCATTTGAGAGATGATTGTTCTCATGTGATCAATGAGATTAGGCCTAAAGGCTCCACACAGCCTAAGGAAAATTCATAGAGATCAAAAGGTGACAATAGCAACAAAGGAAAGATTTCCTCCCAGAGTGACAAATATGGATTTTAAGTTTTTATTTGTTAATTGTTGAGAACAATTGACTTTTGATGTTTTGGACAACACACTATTTTTTGGATATATGGGTAATATATTTTTGGAAATAATTTCAATTATCATTAATATAAATTGTCAAAATATGAAGTGATGAGGGGAGTCACAAGGGGTCCCACCTACTAATTATTTATTTGAAACCCTTATTATGATTTATTTACTTTTCTCCCTTAACTAAATAATTGGTTGAGTTTTAATTAACTTAACTAAAGAAGTAGTTCAACTACTTCAACCATTTCTAATTTTCTTAAAGGCAAAAGGAAAAGGAGGAACAAGAGGGGAATAGAAGGAGAAACATACTAAGGTCAGCTCTTTGAGTTTTTGTTGAGATAATTTAGTTTTCATTCATTCTTCAATTCATTGGAAGCCTAATTCTCTTTTATGATAGCAGGGTCCTATTGTAGACAACAAGATTCAGGGTTGAATTACATCATTCAGACACATGCTTTTGAGAGGTGTTGATCTATCTTTGATAGTCTGTGTAGACTTTTCTGTTTATGAATTAGATTTCAGGACTGGCAAAGGCTATTGTGGAGAGTTGAGTGGGAAGCAATCTGTGGCAAGCTGATCCAACTTTTAAAGTTCAGTTTTTTACCTTCTTTCAGAAGTCCTTTTGTATGTTTCATCGGGGACATCTAAGTTTGACTTTGGTCCAAAACTTCCTCAGGAAATTTTGTAAAGAGAACGATTCTTTTGATGATTGGAATGAAATAAACGATTTCTTTATGTCTCATATGTTTTTATTATTGACTTGGTATCTTTACTTTTTTCTCTATATTTATTTCAACATCTGTTATGTTTATAAAATTACATAAATAATGAATTTTTTAGCAAGCTTTTATTTATAAAAAACCAGCCTAAGCACCTGTAAACAATACTTGTGAATTAGGATACCAATTTTGATGGCTATAAACATAGGGTGATATTCCTGTCTATATTTCTTTAGCCAAGGGGGATCTGAAAATGTTTGAGTAAGATCATTTCATATATTTTTCTCAACACATTGTTTGTCTTATAACTTCCTCATAAAAGATCCATTTGACGAATGGTTTACACCATTAGAAAGATCTCTTCGATCT
Source organism: Picea mariana (assembly GCA_032191745.1). Taxonomy (NCBI): domain Eukaryota; kingdom Viridiplantae; phylum Streptophyta; class Pinopsida; order Pinales; family Pinaceae; genus Picea; species Picea mariana. Next base: position 16,077 of record JASDQU011377327.1, read on the forward strand.
CTTTCATTTGAGTTACAAAGATAGAGTGTACATTGGTACACTATGTTCTTGTGGTTTTTGAGTAGCTAAAAACATTGTCAAGGGCCTCAAAAACGCGTTGCAAAAAGATGACCATCGAACAATATAAAACGTCGTAGAAATTCGTTGGTTTTCTGCTCTTGTACACCATCCAAATGACTTCACGTGCATAAATTTCAACGTGTACACCCATATTTAGCATGCAAACCAACACCATAAGGTAGTGCATGCTCCATGCACCTATAACCAATGTGGATCACTTCTTTGTCCTACCAATAACTATTACACACTACTTGTGTGTCACACACCAATATCCACGATGCACGAATTTGGTTTTTGCACTAATACCTATTGTGCGGAATTTTTGTGTCACACGCTAATATTCCACGGGCATTTCACTCTACACGTTGCACCATGCCAAAGTTTAGTATTCCCCCACCACGCACCATTAACTAAACTCTCGCGCAACAACATATACCCACATTACACGCTCACCAACAAAATTCCTCTACGCTCTATCAATAGTGTGCACACCATGCATGCCATTATTATGCGTGTGCACACTGCACGCGCCATTATTATGTACGTCCCACTCAATCTAGACCGTGCAATGCTAAATTTAGTGTGCACACCCGTGCACCAAAATTGTCCATGCACTACCACTCTGCATCGCGCAACACCAAAATTAAGTGAGCAAACCTGGGTGCCAAAATTTTCCACACAATGCTACTCTGCACGGCGTAGCGCCAAATTTTAGCACGCGCACCCACACACCAATATTTTTCCATGCAATGCCACTCTGTACCGTGTAGTGCCAAATTTTAGCACGTGCACCCACACACCCATATTTTTCCACGCATTGTCATTATACACCGTGCAATGCCAAATTTTAGCGCGAGCACCCACACGCTAATATTTTTCTGCGCAATACCATTCTGCACCACAAGATTCCAAATTTTAGCGCACACACCCACACATCAATATTTTTCTACGCAATGCCACTCTGCAACGTACAACGCCAAATTTTGGCGCACGCACCCGCAGGCCAAAAATTTTCCACATATCACAAGCTTTTCACTGTGCATCATACATTCTTAGTGCGCGCACCGACATAGATTCATTTTTATGCGCATCAATTCCTCGTGAATTCCGCTGCAGAAATTGGGGCTTTTGCAAACAAATTTCCTAGTTTTCACCATAGACATTCTGCAACTATGAAATTTGTTCAATTTCACCCTGATAACAACAATCATTGTTGGTTGACATTTCTCGAACGATTTTTTTTCCAATCTCAATTCACAAATTGAGAATTTTAATCAATTAACCTCGCTCCACCTGTCATGTCTTCCCTGTAACTTCAAATTCGACCAATTCCAGGTATGAACTTGCTAGAACAGATATTAAATCAAGAATATCTCACCACTTGGCCAAATTTCTCAATTTTCCCATGAATTTAATAACAGAAATTGGGGCTTTTGCCCAATTCCATGCCCTTGCTTCTAAATTTTACCATGGATGCTCTGTAACTTGAAATTTGGCTACTTTGAAATCAATTCTCTGTGGAATTTAGCTTCAAATCAACTTTCACGACCCATCTAGGATCAGTGTTGAAAACTGGAGCTCTGATACCGTAATGTAACATCCCCAACATCTAACTGGTCTATGCCATGCAAAATTTTTGAACTGTATACAAATAAAAACATGTGCACACAAAAAATCTTGAGGAATTTTATACATAAAACTCAAAACATACAAATACATTCTATAAATTCACATATTCATACAAAATGATAATAAAAATATACATGCAACACACACAGGAAAAACCCATAAAAATAAACACATACATAATAATACAACATGTAATTTAACGCAAAATGGACACTTATCTTGTAAAAATGTGGCCAACTGCGTGCAATCCATCCATGAGCCTCCCATCCTTAGACCACATTGCTTATCACTCTCAATAGTGGGTCACCCCCGAGTTGGGACTAAACTCCACCTGGGTAAAGGGATTCCTAACTAGGATGATGTATCTCAGACAATATGAAAGACTGTCATAGGTGCCAACTCAATCTAACAACCTACAGTCTCTCATTCCCCACATGCATGTCTTACTCCAGGAAGTGTGCCCCTTCTATGCTCAATAGTCTCTCGGCTACCCCACTTCCCCTTGAGGGCTTCAACAACATGTCAAACAAGAAGTCTCAGAGCCCTGTAGTTGCAGTTTAACACCTTCAGGAAATCAATTCCCTAGCAGTTATCTCATCTAGATAGATTTCTCACGATCCTGACAACCCGCCTCTTCAATATTCCACAGGCCTGACAACCCGATTCTTCAGTCCAATTCGTGATCTAACCAGGTATAGGTATGTGTATAGTACTAGTTCAGGTATGGATGCAGGTATAGGGAGGTACGAAGGACAACTGAATGAGTGAGTGAATGATGATGGAATGATCACTGACAAATTCACTAATTCCAAATTATATGTATGCATGTTCCAGACTTAACACTTGTCATGTCGGGAGCTACTTTGGCCCACTTGTCCCCATCCTTAGAACTTAGGATAAAATAATTATCCATACTTTATACATTAAGGAATATCAATATAATATTCATTTTTGACTTAAGCTCCCTAACTTAGCTCTTTTCCTCAACTTTTATCCCTCCCCCTTTCCCTAACTAGTGGAGTTTAGTCCCCCATACTCTTTTATCGTGGTCGATCTACACATAGTGATGTATTATATTAATGATGAGACATATACAAAAATAGGTTCACTGGCCTTTAACATCTAGGCTCTCTGGACTAAGTCAAAATATAAGCCTCCTAGCATATAATAACTGGCTCACCAGCCTATAAAACACAACATATACACAAAGGTTCCCTGGCCTAAAATTGCGCGCACTTAATTTTGTTGTGCGCAGTATCCTGGAATGTGCACACTTCATCATTTTAGTGTGCAATACATGTGCACACTATACCATGGAAGGTGAAGACAAAAATGATATCAAACAACTCACCAGCTTAAGTACATTTTCATTTACATTTACAATTGGGTTCGACCTAGGGTTATTACATTATTAGTCCCAAGTTCATCTTGCCAATAGAAATGAATCTTTATTCAGTAAACAGTCATCATGTCGAAATAAAGAAGTTCAAAAAAAAAATTATGACATAGAAAATGTCAACAATCATAAAGAACCATTTAAAGATGATCTCATTGTTGGTCATAAAGAAGTGATAGTTGTTTCTTCTCTTAAGGATACTTTTGTAGCTCTGTTGGAATCTTCAATCGAAATGAGTTATGTAATGTTTGAACATGAGGACAATTTCAAATGGTGGAATGACTTGTCATATTTAAGTTTTGACTTTATGACTGGAGGAGCTGAAAGCAAGATGCAGCCAATAAACCACTTGCTTGACTGGATTCATTGGAAATATGAGATTACTTGATTTGGCATTTGTGCTTAGTAAAGTAGGGTGGGTAGGAGTGTGAATAAGCTCGGTACTACGAGCATTTATTTCAACAATCTACAGTTTTTATTTTCAGCTTAGTTTTCGGATTTTAGTTTGGAGCATGTACAATTTTGGGTTGTCAGTGGATACAAATGACATGTCAGAGCATGGTACACACATGGTTTGGGAGTAGCCCAATGGATAGGAACTTGGTCTACAGGATCTTTTTCGCCTTGCAGGGAGGACGCCATTCCCATTTGGAGCCGATGTTGGCACATGTACTTTTCATCAAAATTTACAATTTAATTGAGATTTGATTTGCTTTGCTTTAGAAAAATGGGCAAGAATCTACATATTAGGAAAACAAAAAAAAATGGTTTTGGAAGCCATTTTTGGTCTTGGGTTCATTGCAACATTATTGTGCTTGAGTGTACTATTCATTCAAGGACAAGATTTCAGTCCTTTGGAAAAGAAATTTTTACAAGTCTTGGCAAAATAAAATAACTCTGGCTTTAGTCAATTTTTTGTTTCTAACCCAATTAGGCTCTCGGGCCTCATATAGGGCTTAATTATTTTTCATCAAAAATATTGGGCCTGGGCCTCCAAGTTAAGCACCAAAGAGCTAATAAAAAACACAACACAAGTTAGCACCGGTTTCCAAGTCAGGACCACAAGGTCAATCCCCAACTATCGACCACAGTCGACAAGTCGCAACACACAAAGAAAGATTAAACCAAGAACTGAAATGAGTCACATGGAGGAGGATCCCAAGGGGTGATATTCTTTCTACACTATGCGTCGAACTGCATCGGAACTGTTGGCGCATATACACTATATTAAAGTAGTTTCCACATGGCAATGTGGGATAATACCCAAAAAGATATAAAAAAAAACGTACCAAATGATGGGTCAAACCCTAATACATCAGGTGTATATATGAAAAGGTGTTAACATCAAGTTCGTGATCCAACCGTGAACACCCAATCTCAATACAAAGGTTCATGGTTATCCAAGTGTCGAGGGAGGGAAGCCTCGACATCGCACAGGGAAAAGGGCATCGAAAACTAGTCAAGTCATGAGGAAGGAGGTTGAGCTCGCAGGTGTCAAGGCGCAGGTTTAGATGTAAACCAAATGTTAAAGGAACGGCTTGATCCCTTGCCTCCATCCCTCAATGCATGTATAGGCTATGCCAAAAATGGATTTAGTGGTGATGCCCTTCAACTTTTCAGAGAAAGGTCACCAGGAGGTTTTTGAATCATGATTTGGAGGGTAAGATTGATGGTGTTATCTCTATTAAGGGAGTAAAACACAAGTGTGAATTTGTTTTCTAAAGAATGTAGTATTGTCTATCCTCCAAGGTGTTAACTTCCAAGTGTTCGAGCACTATTCCACAACCAAATGTCGAATTCCCAGTGGTTTGAGATTTCATGTTGGCCGCTTCTTGGCTGTGTTTTTGGTTGTGTAATTTTGGAAGCTGCCAAGCGAATCCTCCAGGTTTTTCAACTTTCAATGCTTCCAAACCAAGGAGATTTCTAAGGTGTTGAATACATCGTTAAAATGATAACATTGATCCAAGAGGACTGTCAAATCATTCACCAGAAAGGGCAACGTGATATAAATCACGAGCTATTACTTCTTTACAAGTTGCAGATGATCTTCAGATAGAAACGATACTTGATGATTTTGTGATCATGAGAAGTAACGGGTCATTTACTATGGTAGCGAGGAATGGAAAATGAAAATGACAAGCTAGAGCATGCCCCTTGGTTGTTGGAAACATTACGAAGCTATTGTAGGCTTTAGAGTATCTTGTGAATTCCTCCTTGTTGTTAATTGTGCCCTCTGTATCACAGTTGTTAGTGCAACCGATTGTTGGAGGATATTTTACTGTTCCAAGGGACCCGAAGGTCTTTGTCCGCACTCTACAGACTCAAGTTTGCTATTGTGTTCTACCTATTTGGAACAATACAATGTTATGTTGTTGCAGAGGCGAGTTCTACATTTCTTTTGATTATATAGAAGCAAATAAAGATCTTCTGGGTATTCTTTACCTGCAAGATTAGATAAGAAAATATTGTCATGCCATTTGTTGTGTTGTGTTTGGAGCACCCAAATATTTCCCACTCACCCTGTGCAAGTTATAATATCTACAAGGGTTCCAATACATATGATATGGTGTTAATGATAGAACCCCTTCTAAGGCTTCAGGATAGAGTTAAAATTTTCCTGAAGGAATGGCCTCAACATCCACGGCTGCAACAAATTCTACAAATTAAAGGAGCGCAAAGTGTGTTGGTTTGATGTGGTTCTTTCAACAAGACCTTACAAAGTTTTAAAGAAACATTCTGAAGATAGTTATGATGTTCAATTCCATGGAAATAGTTGGTAACTTGTGGTTTTGATAATAAGGTTAGAAGAGCACCTCAGCTATGGGAGGCTACCAATATTTTAGCAGCAATCAGGTTGTCAGAGATACAAGAGGCACATGAAGAAAAAATGAAAATTTTAATGCAGCCAGAACTTATGTAGGAAATTGTAATGGATGGGAAACATGTTTTGTCAGCAGGACCGTATAACTTAATTAATAAGCAACTTCAACATTTCTAAGTTAAGGTTGAATGATATCAGAGAAAGATGAAGTTATTACAGGATGAAAGAGATAGTTTTCTCAGCAGAGAGAGAAATATGCTTGAAAATTGAATCAGATGATGTTGTGTTGCTTGGAGAAAGCAGGTGATCCATGAGTTTCGTTTCCTTCAACTATCTATAGAATAGAAACCTAGCTCTCAAAATTCAGTATATGCATAGAATTTTCAGGAAGATATGGCTTAGATCGATTGTACTAGGATTTGAGAACGCATAGTAGGCATTTCTGGCTAGTGGTTGAAGGTGTTTCACAAGTACAGATTAAAGAGATGCTTATTGCTGAAAATGAAAACATTACAGGCAATTTGATGAGGCCTTGTGAGAAAGGAACCATGGCACCATTCATGGCCTTTGGTTGTTTCCAACTCCATAATTTGATTTGCAGTGCCAGACAGAAAATGTTGAAGGATGCTATGAACTGGCCAGTGTGTCAAACTTTGCAGGAATTGAATCCAGAAAGGTATGGAAATGGAAAGAAAGGTTCTTGATTCAACTTCAGGTATATCACACATGTCTCCTCCAACTGTCAATGGATTTTGTCAACTTCAACGCATCATGACATCATTAAATGGAGCTTATTAAACACATATTCTCCAATGTTTGATCGACTAAATGATTTCAAAGGCACCGTGAAGGCCAACAAGTGAAGGAAAATCCTCATCCATATGTGTTGTCCACTCTTCGAATGGAAAGGGAATTATAATTGAAACAAAATCCTAAAAGCCAGTCCTACAAATGTCTTGATGTTGTTTTCCACTTCCAGGAAAGTAGGTGATAGGGTACATATGTCATGATGTTTTAATTCTTTACTATTTTTAGAAAAGATGATAGATATCGATCTCTTCGGTTGTAGTTGGTTAATTTTTTCTATATATACTATTGAATAAGACTATCACGGGGTTCAAATCACTAGAGGGAGGCCTTCCTTTGTAGCTGGAAAACTTTGTAATTTCTCATGAATTTTAATACAAGCAAAGAGTATTTTTTTTTTTATAGCAGAGACTCATCATGGTGTCCCCTTTCAGTGTGTTTTTCCCCAATTCACATTCATTTCATTTTTGTTTTTTATTCTAAGCATAGCTAAGATAAAATGATCGGAATTCATACTTGATAGATGATCCCTTCATATGGTTAATGTTGGTGTCATGTTTTAATGATTGTAGGTCCAGAATTGACCCTTTGTTAGGTGCTTTGTTCATTGTAATCAACCTTTATATTATTTCTTCTAAAGTTACAATTGAGAATTCATCCTTATTATATGCTCTCATTAGTATTGGTATTTTCTTATCTCCGTCTTGTGTTCATCTGATTATTGTTTATTGCTGAAAATGTGTGTTTATTTTTCCTTTGTTCCCTCAGGGATACATAATTGTGTTAATCTTCATAGTATTTTAGAATTCGACTCCATTGCCCAATTGTACTTTATCTCTTGCTTGTCCTACCATTTCGGTAAAACAAAAACAAACCTATATTATATTAGAATCTAACCTCTGTGTGTTTATTGATGAATCCGTTGAGCTATTATCAGTCATTAGACATCTGAGAGAGCCCTCCTTAGTTGTATAGGTCATAATACATTATAAAGCTAGTTGAAATAGTTACTTTGGAGTTTCTTTGATACAACCCAAAGAAAATACCAAGTGATAAAAAAAACCATGGGCTTTGACACCAATTTGTAGCATCCCTGGGATGTTAAGCTGGGACAACGCCACCTCAAAACCAAACTACTATGTTCAAGTTCCTGATACCAATTTGTAACACCCCAGCCACCTAGGCTAGGTCATGCCACTTAAAACTTTATACAAAACAAAACTTCTCAATCTGTTCTGATAATCAAACTACCATACCCAGGCATAGACCTGTTGGGC
>JASDQU011377330.1:5697-17540 GCA_032191745.1 Picea mariana
AAAGCTTAGCTGTGCGGAATGGATCCTGATGATGAATGATACAAGTCGGGCCCAAATAAACCCCTCAATATCTCTCGAACTCTCTGTCACTCCTATCTGGCTACTCGGGTAGGCATAACACTCTGAAATGTTGTAATGTTATAATGCCCCAAAATGGGGACATTACATAATGGATAAGACACTTCACTTGATAACAAAGTTCACCCTTGCAGTGGGCTACCTCTCCAGGCCATGCTCCAAAGCCTGACTGCTTTATTCTTCTCAATGTAATGATGTCTCTCCTTTACAAGTTGTAAGGCCAAAGTCCTTCTTCGGTGATAGCAACAAGAGATCAAAATGTGATCAGGAATGTATCAAGCTTCACAAGTTCTCATACTCATGAGGCATCCATGATGCTGACATGGACATCATTCCCACATACTCAATACATAAAAAGATGAAGAATAAAATATGACCCCCATCAACATGGAACCATAAAAAGCCTTAGATCTATTGCTCAGATCCAAAACATAAATATGAAGCCCATACAAAAGATCTCGGAACCCATGAGAATCAGAACTGCTTTGTTGGCCACTTGTTTTGCAAGTGCCACAATTTTCTCTGTCACATATAACTGATTGATTTGATGTGAAAGAAGTTCATAAACAAATATATAGAAGGAATACGCTAATCTTGTTGACTTGCTGCAACTTCTCTCTGCTCCTTCAGACCTATAACACGCATGCTATGCTACAACAATTAATGACAAAACAACATAATGAAAAGCATGCTTACATTGGCTTCTCCAACAATTAGCTTGTTGATATGAAGCTCTATTGCAAAAACAAACATTGTCATTGAATTCACATCATCGAATTACCCAAAAATGACTGTCAAATCATCTCCATCCGAGTCAGACACTTTCAGGACCAAGAGACACCTCTGCCTCAGTTACTGTGCCACTGCATCTGCAATAAATGACTCATTTTGGAATTAATCTGTGGAAGTTTTTCTCAGATCAGGAAACTAACATCACCATTGCGTTCATGGCATCATTTTACCTAAAAATAAGTATCTCCATGTCTCGATCCGAGTCAGGCACTTTTTGGACCCAAGAGGCACCCTCACCTCGATTTGTGTGCCAAAATCCATACTAGGTTGTACGGGTCATACAGACACACTCCAATCTCATGCTCCATGCACTAGTGTGTGGCTCTGAATGCACATGCTTCTATTCCCTGAACTCTAATCCGAAACCCCTTACTTATACAAAATGGTGGCAGTTAGATCATAATTAAGGCGCTTGGTGTGCTGGTAGATCGGGCTAATTTAAGACATTGGTTAGGTGGAGGTCCCGGGGTCGAATCCCATGGGCCTCCCCTTTTTAGTGTGTTTTTTTTAAAACATAAAACTGAACCGTCTCTAAAATTGGAGGGTCATTTGGCAGGCAATTGGAATATGCCCCAAAATTGGCGGAACCGTTACACTAATTCTGGCATATAGTTAGTGATCACCAATTATGGTGGAGATTCCATATGTAGTGGGATGCCAAATTTGGTGGGGTATTTCCATATATATATATATATATATTAATATTTTTTTCACGGAACCTCATTGGGCATTTTGGGAGTACCACGTGGCGCCTCCCCATTGGGCCACGTTGTAGCCTCTGATTCACCCACCTAGATGATGACATCATGCTGGACACGTCACACCTTCTAGGTGGTGCCACGTTGCATCACTTGGGGGCACCACATGGCACATTTTTACTCATCCACGTGGTACCCTGAAAATACCAAATTTGAGTGACACGTGGTAGCCTCTGGTGCTGCCACATGGTTTGTTGATGTCATGCTGACATCATCATGACACGTGACACTCTCTGCACTTTCCAGGTAGGCTGTATGGACTGTTGCACCTCTTTTTCCACCTAGATGAGAAAAACAGAGGTGTTTTCAAGCTTAGTTGGGTTTGCTAAGTAGGACAACTGTAAGGAAAAGGGTTAGAGAAAGAAATATAAAAGAACAACTAAGAATTAAACTAAGAAATAAAATAACAACTAAACTAGTGAACATAGGGACATAAGAACAAAAGAAACAATAAGACCCATGTCACCAATGGTAAGGTTTATATCAGTGAAAGAAAACACCAAGAAGAAAGAGGACTATGAGTCCCTTCTTCCTCTAAGGGAGGGCTCTTGGACCCCCACAAACAAGCTCTTCTTACAACTTTGAATGAAAATGGTGAAAGAATTCTTTGCTGATCCACTCAAGGGGTGAGATGGATTGCCCAATGTAATGGTGATAGTATACTCTTGATGAGAATAGAGGATTCCTCAAGAGAATAGTAGCAGCATAACTTTGCTATTGAATTACTTAAGAATGAAGTGCTCCCATGGGCTTGTTTTATAAAACCTCTTTGAGGTATTGTGCAACCAGCTTGTAGTGTGAAAAGAGGCTAATTAGGGCATTTTTAGGTCTTTGACCAGCCACTCAGTCAGATCCAGTCCAGATTTGAGTGTCAAATCAACTTGGAAGCTGAACCATAAGTGGGTGGGAGGCCGACCACTCTCATAAATGCACCGTTCTCAGATGTGCGCGGCTTTTAGCGACCACAGTCGTGCATCGGGTGCATGTGCGCTTTTCCTGCATTTCTATTTTGCACATGTGCGTGCACGCTCTGTGTAGTCATAGCGCTCTTTAATTTTGTCACTGGATGTATAGTTTTTGACCCTTTGGAAATGATTTTGTGGTAATTTTGGTCCATGGGTGACCTCATAACTGTTTGATGATGCTGAATTCTTGTAACCATTTGTGGACGAAATTTCAGTGATAACAAATGCCCCCTAATGGATGAGGTTAGGAGCATACGTATAGCTGAAATTCATCAATGTTTCTTCTACTAAGAGTGTCGTTGTAAGAGAGAGCGATAATGGGATTATCAAGAGTTACCCATTGGAGGGAGAAGGGAACTTGTAGAACCCAACCTTCCATAAGGTGTGTAAAAATAAACTGTGTACAAATGAGGTGGGCATGCTCGATGCTTGTGTCATGTAACTCAAAAGGGAATGGTGTGTTGATGTAGACAACTGCAGCGCCTTTTAGGGGTGGTCATGATAAAGGTAGAAGACAATTCTATGGAGGAACATACTTTGAACAGTAGGCAGTGACATCTGTAAGAAATATCACAGATTCTGTAGGCATTGATAGCCTAGCCAAGTTCAGAGGTCTTCAACAAATATAAGAGATAACTGCAATAGTCACAAAGTAAGACCCACCATAACATGAGAAAGTGTTGAAGTCGAATGTTACGGGGGTCAACGACAGTAGGGAGAAATTGTGGTTCTCCCTGTGCCGTCCGAGACCTCACATTTGGAAAGGTAATGAGAGTCAAGATACTATCGCCCTTCTGGAAACTGTGTTGATGTCGACAAAAAAGGGGGACGCGACTCCGAGAAGCAAAGAGCTTCGTGAAATCTACTAGGTGAGGTTAGGAACTGAGGAGGTACATGGATGAAATCAAGATGTATGGAGACTCAATATGACCCTTGGTTGGGGGTATGTGTGAGGTATAAGTGGCCGCAACCATTCAACTAGGTCGAGTGTCAGGGGGACAACAAGACAGGGGATAAGTTGTGCCAGAGGCGGGATAAAGTGAACAAACTCAGAGGGCAGAGGTAAGTGACCTGTGGGATACTCAGAGTATATGGATGATGTCAATAGGGGTATATGATAAGGAGTGCCCCAACCAAGGGTGACATGGGTTGCATTAGCCCAAAAAAGGGGAGAAGGTCGTCAAAGGTGACAACAAAAGGATAGGTAAATGCTGGAAACAAAGGCTTTTTACAATGTACAAAATAAATAAAGAATAATTTGGGATGAGTGTACAAATACAAAAACAGGTGCCCCAATGTAATATGGTTGGGCCGATTAAGGCGCAATTTTCTTGGAGAACTGGTGGAGGGTGGGGGCCCCATGGGTGGGTTTTTGTATGAGGTAGGTGAAATGAAGGGAAATTTGCAGAGGGGAAAACTGATGGTGGATGAAATGGAGGGTTCATGATACTGCGGAGGTGCAGTCAAAATAGAACCTTGAAGAGATAATCTGGGAGTCCAGTGGGAAAGCTAGCAAAAGGAGGAGAAGGAGTATGTGGCTGATTCGCGACATGATGTAAGACTATTGGGACTTCCATCCCTAAAGGGTTGAAAAACAACATGAGTGTCAAAGTGCAAAAGGGTGCTATGAATGGGATAACTCATGTGGGGGAGAGTGCTACTGGGTGACAGTACCTAAGATGCAATGGAGGTGTTGGTATCGCAGAGCCGGAGATGGGGATCCTAGAGGAAAATGTCAGAGGGTGTGACTGGAGATGCAACTAAGATTTAGAGGGAATGATTACATGTCAGTGCTGATTATATACCTAAAGGGGTTGCATTGATGTCTAATGCCCAAGTACCTGCACACATGAAAACCAAATACCCGAAGTGAACAATATCTAAAGAGAATCAAACATACCAACATTTATTTGATAAGTGTGAACATGAGCATGAATACCTGTACAGGGTATGAAAAAATGGTGCCCCGGGGGTTAAGGATACAAACTGGCCCAGGGATGGTCTTGATGTAGATGACAGGATGTTGATCCCGTGGCTGTAGACAGATCGAAAAATGGACACCTGGAGCTCCCAGAATGGTGATTGGAAGTTTGGGGGAAAGGCCTATATATAGTTGTAGGGCCCACATTGCCACCTCATTTGTACTTGCTACTAGAGTGACTAGACAAGAGGTATTTAGAGGAGATTTGGAGATTCTGGGAGAATGAGGCAGCCGATTCGGGACCAGTGAACTTCAGGTTAGTAGTCTTATCATTCTGCATAGAAATAGGTTTTCCATTTCTGGGCAGGGTCTGTACAGAGGGCCATACAGGGGGTTTTATGGGTGTGGGCCCCCAAGTGTGTGGGAAATCCTAAAATATGCGTGCATGAGTGCACACCTGTTATCCTGATAGCCATGCATGGGGGCACCCATAGGTGGGACAAAGGCACGCATGATATGCGCGCCTGTTTGTTACATAGCAGTGCATGGGTGCGCGATTGTGTAGTGGGCATGCGCGCTTTGATGCGCACCTGTGTTCGTGACAGGGGCGCATGGAGGCGCCCCTATAGGTTGAGCAGGCATGCATGCATGCGCACCTGTGGGATGGACAGGCGCACCTGAGTGCGCACCTGTGGGGTGAACAGGCGCTCATACGTGCGCACCTATGGGGTGAACAGGCGCTCATACGTGCGCGCCTGTGGGGTGAACAGGCGCGCATATGTGCGCACCTATGGGTTAAATAGCTGTGCCTTGAGGGAAAGGCTGACGGGTGTAAAAATTATCTTTTTAATGTTTTTTATGGTAAATATGGTTGACCTAGGACTGTATTATGTGGCTGTAGGCAATCATTTTTCACAATGTTGGTAGGCTGGTAAGAGCGGGATTGGTCCCAGCTGAGGGATGTCATGGCTATTGAGGAGCTAGGGGTTTGTGCCACTTTGGCAGCCTATGGGCTGCTGAAATTCTTCGAGTGCATGTTGATACGGGCGCAGGAGTATCTCCTGCAGTTTCTGATCTAGATGTGGAGTTTGGACTTGCATTGCTTTATGGTGTGGGGAGATCAGATCGCCTTCACTGTGGTGGAGGACATATACTTTTTGACTGGGCTCCCTTTTCGGGGAACACCCCTACCAGCAGAGCCGGTGTTACCTGTAGATGTTTCGTTAGTGACTTTGGGCTGGAGGTACTATTTGAGGGAGAACTATATGTTGGGCTCTATCATGAGCATCGGGGCGATGGATGTTGTAGCGCATCGTTGTGTAACAACGATGATTGTGAGGGTGTATGGGTCCCTTGCAACTTAGTGGATCAGTGGTGGTCAGCTGAGGATTATGGGGAGGGCACTGGCCAGGGAGCACTTTGCCTGGGGGTTGACGCTGCATGCTAGGATGGTAGGGCAGCTGGACATATGTCGGTCTACCGACACAGGGGACTTTGCTTTTGGGTCAATCTTGGTGGCCTGGTTTTTGGATATGGTGCTGATGTTGCACCCTAGGATTTTATTGGGCACTCCGGGTGTGTGAGAGCCACAATTGAGGTGGTGATCGATGATTTTGGTTCACCACGGTGGGGGTGAGGGCTGCCATTTTTTCACAGCCGAGGCAGAATAGGTGTGGTGGTAGATTCTGCAGGTGATACTGCAGTATCCATACATTGGTGTTGACTTTCGGGGTGATCTGAACATGGTGTTACCTCCCAGGGAGGTGTTTGATCACCGAGGTATGTTTATGAGTTTGATATGTTGAATTTTGAGATAGCATGCCATGTGTATTTGGTATAGATGTTGATACTATCGTTTGGTTGTTTTGTATGTGTAGATGTGGGACCTCGCGGGCGTGAGGTTGAGCTACTGAGAGTGTTGCCTCGCCAGGAGCCGGGGAGACCGTCGCAGGGAGGGCCGTGGGAAAGAGAGAGATGTCGACATGAGGACACTAAGGCGAGACTAGCTGATGATGAGAGAGCAGCGAGGAGACACCGTTTTGATGACCCAGGTGCCAGGCCATCACATGCTCCTCCGACAGATGTCAGAGGATATTTTGAGGATATTCACCGTCGCTTGGAGGTGGTGCTACAGAGCATGTCTGAGGGCATGTGGTCACGTATCCAGGATGAGGGCATCTTGGAGTAGTGTGTGGGAGTTCCACCGATGTGGCGGGTTGTGGTGCAGCGAGCAGTAGTAGCAGGTGCTGCTATGACCAGACGGTTACATCCCAGTCCGGAGGGACCAGTAGTGGGTGGGGGACCACTGCCTGAGGGAGGGGCAGGAGGTGGTGCTCTAGAGGCACCTTGAGTGGTGCTCTATGTATTTTTTTATTTTGTATATAGGCTGGTGAGCCCATTTTGGTGTAGTGGCACCAGTTTTGTACCGAGGTGCTTCACCGGCCTATGGATATTTGTATATTTGTACGTAAACATTTTGATGGCACTGTGGACCGATTTATATATATATATATGAGTATACATTTTGGGATCTATGTGATGTTTACATGTGTTTTTTAATGTGTTGATGATGTCTAATTTATATATGCTATGACAGGTTTTTTGATATTTTTATGTATGTGTAGATGTATCTTGATGTGATATATGCCAATCTAACACAATGTTAGCTAAGTTATCTGTAATTTGATTCAATTGTATTGGAATATGGGTAAATGTAATGAAATCAAAATGTCGATATAAAATTCTAACTTGCAGGTATTTGCGAAAGAGGCAAGGATCGTGGATGCGGTACACATTGTTGAGCTGGAGGACGACTAGTTGAGAGTCGAGAAAGACGCTAAGGTGATGAATACGATGATGCTGGGCATCGACGAGGAGGCCAATGACGACAGTGTATTAAACTTGTTTATTGGTGGCTGAACCTAAACATATTCCGCTAGAGTGGAGCATTTCATGTGAGGGGGTATAGAGGGCCCAAGCTGCCGAAGTGAGATTTTGTGTCCAACGGTTGGCGCTGTCAGCGTAACTGATGTGGTAGGCCGCTGGAGGAAGCATCTGTCAATTAGCACAAATAATAGTTTAGACTTGAGGGATGGAAAAAAAGGATTAAAAACACTATAAAAGAAATAACCTAAAGTAGAATGGCTACACTTAGGCGTAAAATTTCTTTAAGTATATCTCGTTGACGGGTTCTTTGAGAGAGAGGCCTTCGGGAGAGGCCAGGATATATGCGCCTTTGGTGAGGTAATGTTGGGTAATGTAGGGACCATGCCATAGTGACTTGAATTTTCCCTGACCAAGGGTATCATGAGCGATATCGTAAGTGAGGAAAAGGTAGTCTTCGTGAAATGAGCGAAGGTTGACATGGAAATCAAAGGTGGCCTTTGACCATTTTTTGGCTACCTCATTGCTCTGTAATGAAGATCGATGATCTTCATCTAGGGAATCCAAGTTCAGCAAGCGCTGCTCCATTGGAGCAGTGTCAGGTAATAGCTCAATTGCAGTGCGTAAGGTGGGAATTTCGCACTCGATGGGAAGATTGGCCTCAACCCCATGGACTAGATGAAATGGTGTGAAACCAGTGGCCATTTTCACGGCTGTACGGTAAGCCCATAGCACAGAAAATAACATATGATGCTAATTGGTCTTATGTTTATTAACCATGCACTGTAACATGGTCTTGAGGACCTTGTTAACTGCTTTGACCTATCCGTTATATTGAGGGTAATATGGTGAGGCAAACTCATGGGAGAATCCTAACTGAGATGAAATTTTGACAAAAATCTCATTCTTGAAGTGTTTCTCATGATTGGAAATTAGTTGGAGTGGTACGCCAAAGCGGGATATGACGTGGTTAAATAAAAAATGCGCTGCAATGTCAGTGGTGTTGTTGAAGGTGGGCATAGCTTCTGCCCATTTTGTGAAGTAATCGACTGCGACAACAATGTATTTGTGTCCATTGTTGGATGGGGGATTACAAGTCATGAAGTTAATGCCCCATTTACAAAAGGGGCCAGCCGTAATGACTGGGTGAAGAAGAGCATGTGGTGCTCGTGCTTTGTTGGCATAAAGATGACATTTCTCGCATCGCTTCATGGCATGAATGTAATCGTGAAATAATGTAGGCCAAAAATAACCTGCTCGGATGATTTTCTGAGCAGTGGACATTCCCGAAAGATGGCCCCCACATGCACCGCTATGGTAGTCGTTCAAGACTCTATCAGCCTTGTCAATAGTCAAGCATCGATGAAGTATGGTGTCGACCCCTCGCCGATATAAGATATCTCCGATGAGGAGATAGCGGGGGCCTGGTGGTGAATACGACGACGATCATCTCATGAGAGGTGGTTACCGAACTTTTGGTTTTGAAGGTAGACGAGGAGGTCGCCGTACCATAGATCATCTGAAGTAATATAAAAGAGGTGTTCATCAGGGAAGTCAGTATTGACGGGGGCACTGGTAGTATCGGAGGGGAAGGCTGTGACATGTTCGGCGAAGATGAGAGATTTCTTGCTCTTGGGTGTTGAAAATTCAATATCGTACTCTTGGAGGATAACGATCCATCGGGCAAATTTGCCATTAATTTGTTGACAGTTGAGAAAGTATTGCATAGGGTTGGAATCTGCTACGACCTTAGTTGTGCGAAGCAGAATGTAATGACGTAGTTTCTGGAATGTGAGGACAACTGCAAGGGCTAGTTTCTCTTTGTGTTTATACTTTAGGGGTGGCCCTGAGAGGTTTTTACTAACGTAGTAAATGACATGCTCATGATCGTCATCACCAATTTGAACGAGAAATCCTACTACTGAGATAGCTGATGTTGATATGTAGAGGATATAGTCACAATTATAGTCAAGTGAACTAATTAAAGGGGCATTAGACAACACCATTTTAAGATCATCAAATGATTTTTGGGCATGTTCATCCCATTGAAATGGGATGTCGTGGCATAGTAAGTGAAGGAAACTGTGTGCTCGAGTGGTGTAGTCTGGGACAAATCACCGTAGAAAGCTAGCTTTTCCTTGTAGGTTCTGGAGTTGACATAAATTCCGGGGAGGTGAAATTTCTGTGATGGCTTGGACTTTGAGGGGGTCGATGGTAATACCGCTTTTGGAAATGATGAATTTGAGGAGGTGCCTCGTAGTGACGCAGAACACGCACTTGAGGGGGTTCAAGTGGATGTTGTACTGATGACACTGTTGGAAGATGATCCATAAATCATCAAGATGTTGGGTGCGCTTCTTGGATCGAGCTGTGAGGTCGTCCAAGTATGCAAGGATGATATGAGCCAGATCATGAAAAATGTATGTCATGGCCTGTTGGAAAGTTGCACCAACATTCTTTAAGCCAAAAGACATGACCCGATATGCAAAAGTACCCCAAGGGGTAGTGAATGCGGTTTTGTATTGATCAGCTGGGTGGATTTGGATTTTATTATAACCAAAGAAACTGTCCATGAAGGATAGAGCCTTGTGGCCTGTGCAGTCGTCAATAATTTGATCGATAAAATGCATTGGAAAGTTGTCTTTGGGACATGCATGATTGAGATCGCGAAAGTCCGTGGAGATGCGGATAGTTCCCTGTTTTTTGTTAACAGGTACAGGGTTGGAAACCCATGATGTATAGGCGATGGGGTAGATAAACCCAGCTGTGCGTAATTTGTCAATCTTGGCTTTGATGGCCATTGCTTTGGATGGGTGTAGCGGTCATTGTTTTTGACGAGCTAGTGTAATGTTAGGCCAGGTGTCGATGCGATGTTCGACGATAGAGGGATCAAGGCCAGGCATTTTGGTGTATGACCAGGCAAAAAATATCTCGATATTCTTGGAAGAGGGCTTTATAGGCAGTGATTTCTTGAGGAGTGCAAGCGGTGCCAATGGTGATTTCCTCAATGACTCCATTTTTTATGGAAATGTCAATTTTTATGGTTGGGGAAATGTTGGCCATGTTGCCTTCTTCAAAAGCATCAGGGGTAGGAATGGGGTTGTTGAACCAGTCGATAGGCCTTGATGGGATAAAATCCTTGGTTTCGACTACGTATATGAGGTGTTGGTTAGGAGACGTGGAGGCTTCCTGTGGAAAGAAGAGCGCTCGGTGGTGTAGCGCATCCCATGGGTAGTCGGGAGTGTTTAACTCTTCGAGTATGTCCTCGTCATAGTGGAATTGGCAAGAATACAAAGGATCTAAAAGAGTGATATTAGTGACTGTCGTCGTGTGGCTATCTCCTGGTGATTAAGAAGTAAGGGGAAAGACGCAATGAGATTGTGATGGTTCGCTTGACATAAACCAAATATTGAAGTACTGGGGAGTACCAGTGGTAGTTGGGTGTAAAATTTTCGTAGGGAAATTAATGGGAGAATTGGGGGGATTTGGGGGTGAATCCTTGGATAAGTCATCCAAGAACCATGGAGGCATCAGGAGTGCCTCGGGTTCAGGAGAAATGATATGAAGAATCTCTAGTGACGAGGTAAGGTCAACCATCAATTCTGTAGGGGGCGCAGGGGTTTGAATCAGGGTCAATTGGCATTGCGTGTATGCAATGATCATAGGACATTGGTATGTAAAATGATCTAAGGATTCACATAGAGAGCAAGGGCATCTCATACGTTCATTGACTGAAGTCGTGACATAATGGATGTTAGTGATTTTTGGTAGGGATGATGTAGTTGGATTGGGTTCGTTCTAGAATCTTTGGCATACTGCGGCTAATATCTACTGGAAGCACGGTAGTGCTGGGCAATGGTGTGTATAGTGGCCATATTCTGAAGATATAGCGCAAGCGAATTTGGTTCACAACTCTTTGCTACTTGAGTGAGGGGCGGGAGCGACAGTACTTGCTACAGTGGCGAGCGTTGATGGTGTTTGATTGAGTGGAATCAAGTTCTGTAATTCGAGTAGAGATGGGAAATTGTTGGTTTGGTGTCCATATTTCTCACATAGCGTGCAAGGAGGTTGGACGCGTAGGGGAAGTAGAGTGGTGGGCTCCTTCTTTTGCCTGCCCCCAGCTGTGGTAGGGAGGTTAGTGAGGGGGGGTGTAGAGGGTATGGTGGGAGTAAGTATGGGAATCATCATTGGGGTTCCTTCCGTTTGGGGAGGAAGGGATGGTTGAGGGACAATCTTTGGTGGATGTAAATACCAAACTGGAATTGCTAACACCATATTAGGGAGGGTAAGTGTTGCGGCTACTTGAAAATATTGTACGCCAGGTGGAGGGTAGAAGAAGGGGATTTGAGTAATGGCTTGGGGAACTATCTCCCAAACTGGGATATGGCCTTGGGGAGAGGGTAAATCATGAATGGGTGGAGTCGACGAGTTCGTAGGAGGCTCATG
>JASDQU011377330.1:35318-45992 GCA_032191745.1 Picea mariana
TTTTTCTCACATCATGTCTAGGTACGCATGCTCATGTTCAAAATTTTCAAATAATTGTTATACGTTATTTACCTTCAGATATTGTTCATGTCAAGTATTCAATTTTAATGTGTGCAAGTACTTGGTCATCCCAACCTAGTGCAACCCCTTTAGGTATGTGATTGACACTGGCATGTAATCATTCCCTCCGAAATTCAATTGCATCTCCCAATCACACCCTCCAACATTTTCCTTTGGGGTCCCTACATTCAACTTTGCAGTACTGTCACCCGGTAGCACTCTCCCCCACATGAGTTGTCCTATTCATAGTCTCCCTTGGCACTTTGACACTCATGATGTTTTCACTCCCTAGGGATGGGAGTCCCAATAGTCTTACGTATTTCCGAGAATCAACCACATACTCCTTCTCATCATATTGCTAGATTTCCCAATGGACTCCCAGGTTATCTCATCATGGTTCTATTTTGACTATGCCTCTGTAGTATCATTAGCAATCCATTTCATCCACAATCAATTTTCCCATCTGCAAATTTCCTTCCATTCATTTACCTCATACAGAAACCCACCAATGGCCCCCCCACCCTCCACTAGTTCTCCATGCCACTTGTGCCCTCATAGGCCAAGCCATCTTTCGCTGGGGTACCCATTTTTGTATCTGTACACTCATCCCCAATTATTCTTTATTTATTTGGTAATTGTAAAAAGCCTTTGTTTCCAGCATTTACTTATCTTTTTGGTCATCACCCTTGGTGAACTTCCTTTTCCAGCAAAGCAACCCATGTCTCCCTTGGTTGGGGAATTCACTATCCTCTACTCATGTTGACATCATCCATAAACCCTAAGTATCCCATAGTCCATGTACCCCTGATCTCTGAGTTTGTCCACTTTTTCACGCCTCTGGCACAATTTCACCCCATGATTAGTCATCCCCCTGATGCTAGATACAGTTTCATGGTTGCTACCAATCATCCTTCAACCCTATCCCCAACCAAGGGCAGTCTTGAGTCTCACCGCATATTGACTTCGTTCATGTTCCCTATCAGTTCCTGATCTCATCTAGTGGATTTCATGAAGCCCTTTGCTTCTTGGAGTTGCATCTCCCTTTCCATAGACATCAACACAGTTTCCAGAAGGGTGACAATATATTGACTCTCATTACCTTTACAATGAGGAGTCTCAGATGACACAGAGAGAACCATCATCGCTCTCTGATGTCGTTGACCCCCATAACATTCAACTTCAACAAAATCTTATGTTACGGTGGGTCTTACTATGTGACTATTGCAGTTGTTTTATACTAGTCGAAGACCTCTGAATTTAGTAGGCCATCAATGCCTACGAGTCATCGACACCTCTTACATGCGTCCTTGCCTCTTTTCAGAGAATGTTCACCATCATAATTTTCAACTGCCATTATCAAACCGCCCTAGAGGGCATTGCAGTTATCTACGTCAGCATACAACTTCAGTTACTATCTTACATTTTTTAGTTACATGACACGAGCATGGGGCATTCCTACCTCGTTTTTATACATATTTTATTTTCTCTCCCTAGAGACAGATTTGAGTCTCACAATTTCCCCTCTCCCTCCAACAAACCTCTCTTGCAGCTCCTATCAACACTCTTCTTTACAATGATACTCTTAGTATAAGAAACATTGATGTATTTCAGTTATACATATGCTCCTAACCTCACACATCAGGGGGAATCTGTTATCACTGAAATTTCATCTACAACATTGGGTGCAAATGGTTACAGAAATACAACACTGCCAAATACCTATTAGTTCACCTGGAACACCAAAAATGCATTTCCAAGAGGCAAAAACTATACAACTGGACAAAAATTGACATGCGTTGAATCACTAAAGGAAGCACGCACAGAGTGCGTGGGCCAAAAAAGGTCATAGAGCGCACATGTGCCATATGCGTGACTATGTACGAGAAAATCCACACACTCCCGTGAACGATGCATTTATGGTTCTTTTCGGCCCCTCAACCACTTATGGATGAGCTCTCAACTTGCTTTGACCCTCAAATCTGAGTTGAATCCAAATGGGGGGTTATTCAAAGACCTAAGGGTGCCCTAAAGGGCCCCTTATTCACACTAAGAACCAGTTGGATATTTCCTCAAAGACATGCTATAAATGGAGGTCACGGGTGCAATAAGAATTTAAGAATCTCATAGTATTGTTATGATGCCTCAATCCTCCCTCAAGAAACCTCTTTTCTTCTTGGAGCATTCTAGCAACATTTCAATAAGCTATTCCACTCACCTCTTGAGGGAATAGTCTTGGATTTGTTCACCATTTTCTTTCTTTTTTATCATTGTAAGAAGATCTCTCAAATAGGGGACTCAAGAGCCCTCTCAAGGAGGAAGAGGGGATCCATAAGTCCTCCTTTCTCTATGGTGTTTTCCAACTAATATAGTTATCCATTGGTGGCATAATCTTGGTCATTTGGTTGATTGATTTTGGTTCAAAGTTTCTTATGCATTTTAGTTTTATTTCCTCAGTTGTTTTTAGTTTATTTGTTTGTTTATTTCATGTGCTTGGATTATCTAACTCATTCACTGACCTCTGTCCTGTCTAGCAGGCCCAACTAGACTTGTAAGTGCCCTTGTTTTGCTCACCCAAGTGATGAAACATACACGATAATGATGACTAATGATTTTCACTTTCAAGATGCATGAATCTATTGAATAGAACATGAAAAAGATCAAATAATACTTGTTAACAGAACTATTTTTGTAACTCGATGTTGATCACAAAACTCATATTTAATCCCAATTTTACATTTTCATTGCACTTGGTATCTAGGAGTTTTTTCCCATGTGCCAGGTTGGGATATTTTTATTTCTTCTTTGCATTGTACATAGGACTGCATTTAGATATAGATTCATTTATTTTAAACAAAAATCTCATTTCGTAGTAGAAACCTTTTGGGTGGCTTGGTTGAGCCCTCATTTCATCTGACTCAAGGATTGCCTTTTACAAGCATGCTACAAGTAGGTAATTCTTTCCATGTTGCCTATTGATAAGAGTAAGAATTATCCTACATATTCAAGTAGCAGTTAGGTTTAGTGTTAGTTTAGGTTAGATTAGTTTAGATTAGGATTAACTTTTAGTTTAGTTTATTTTTAGGAAAAGGTAACTTGACCCATTTAACCAGTTGAAATCACCACACCAAACAGACAAGGGTCTAATTGGGGCCCTGACCGGGTGATTTCCCTAATGCTGATCATGGTCAATTCTGGCCATCAACACTCCCCTAATAGGGATAATGGCCCATTGAGAGAAATACAACTATAGAAAAATATGGTAAAGTCTGTACTATTGTACGACCCTAAAACAACATGTTTTTCGAGGTATACACACCTTTCCTTCATCTCACTTGAGTATACACGCCTAGCTCCATTGGTTCCCACATACATTTACATAAATATTGTACGAAAACCTCCATACGACACTACTCTTTCCTCTGGATTCAATCAGATGAAACCTAGTTGCGGGTGCCTCTGCTCTCTCTTCTCCTTGACCTATATGATCTCTATATGGAATTCCTTCTCCACCTATCCACGATAATGAATCACAATCCTTCATGATCCAACCTTCTCTACATCAATACTTGGATGAAATAATCTTCACCCTCTCTCTATGAGATCCCACTCACTCATACAATGTGTAAGAAAAATTCCTTCTTTTATTATACACTCTCAACTGAGTTCACAATAGCAAAATTCCTTCTTTTCTATCTTTGTGTAAAATCCCCACCTTGGTCTCTCACCAAAAGTATCTTCTCCTTTACCCTAGCCTTGATTTTATAAGATTGAGTTATGGCCTAACCGTAATCTCCAAAGTGATTGATGGCTAATTAAATCATTTTCCTTAAATAAAACTCAACTCACTAATAAAATCACTTTACTTTAATAATTACTTTAATTAAAATAAATTCTCACACTTAGAAGACTTTGGACAACTTCCACAGGCTAGACACCAAGCCAATGTGGAAGTACTTGTCCGATGCTACATGCATCAACATTATCACCCCAACATGTATTTATATACAGATTATTGTATCTTAAAACATCATCCTCGTATCAATATTCCTATTAATAATTTATTTATTTGTTTTATGTTGATCTTATAGGCTATCTCTTTCATGGATGACTTTATGAGGAATTGTAAACATTCGATTCAAATGGTATAATAGATCATTTTTTACTTCAGGAAAATATATGTTGCACATATATTCCAGTTCGAGTCAATAAGGTTGTGGCTAGAAGTGGATATTTCTCAAGCTTAGATTGTGATTGTTGTTGTGCCTAGGAAAGTCTATGGTATTCCTAGTTCCATCAAGGGAATTTATGCCTAATTTAGTGCTCTCACTTGTTCAAATTGCATTTCCCAACATGCCACAAGTTTCTACCTGGAATTGAATGCATTCCATCCAAGCATGGTTGTGATCTAGGGTCTCTTGTGTTCATATTGTGTCCCCTTCACAATCACATGTTTTGATCCAAAATTTGTCCAAAAGTTTGTGTGTGACTCTTCTTGTTTATGTTGGATTATTCATGGGAATAGCCTTGCACTTATTGTGTCTATTCATGGTGAGGTTTACATAGGCCACAATTTCCCCCCATATCTTGGTTGTGAATAATCCCTACCATAGAGACAAATTTAACAAATTAAACTTTCTACCTTGTAAATAATAGTGGATTGAGCCATAGAAACTCACCAATGTTCCACCTCCAAAGGAAATATGTGGAGCACTGCAGACTACCTTATCCTAGAAATAAAATATGTTCAAGCCAAAATCATGGATGAGATGGGAAAGGTCAATAATAGACTAGCTGAAGTTAAATGAGGAATGATGACATGGGACTTAGGGTCAAATACATGTCCAAACAAGTTGACAATGTCAAACATGGAATGAATCAATAGATGAGGACCTTCAAAATACTCAATGATAAAATAGAGGAGGTAGTTCAAATCCCCAAACTTTTTTTTCATTGGTCACACACAACATCCCATCCAAGACCCTTTAGTGGGTTTATGGACAAAATAAAAATTGTTGTGTCAAGGCTTGATGATGAGTATAATAGAAAAGATACAATATGGAGGAATAAAATCAAACGTTATTTTGAGATGTATTAGATACAAGATGGTGAAGAGAAAAATAAATTTGCATCTATGCACCTGGAAGGGCTGAATAATGATTGATTCTTATGTTAGAACTATAAGTCATTGGGATTAACAATAGGTTGGGATGCATTGAAAAATGAATTTTAAAGATATTTCAAGATATAGTTTAAAATATTTTTTTCCAAATTCACTCAATTATTATAATCAGGTATGTTAGAGGAGTAATTCATGAACTACGAGTACTAGATACACATGTGATAGACCTATCAGAGGACTACCTACTACGAATTTCCTTACCATGGTGGAAAAAAGTATAAGAAACAAACTCAAATTATTAGATACCAAATATGTGGAGCAAGCATGACTCAAGTCGAAAGCCTTTGAGAAAAAACCCATGCCCTATCAATGATCATCTTGCTCCCAATATGAAAAATAAAACTCAAAATATATTCCTCATAACAAAAGGAACTCATCATTAGATTCAAAGAAAGACAAACAAAGGTTTGAAACCCCAACTCTAAGACGTATGATGACATTCAACTTGTTGACTATTTGAATGACCCCACAAGGTGGTATGTTCATATTTGTGCATTCAAGGTTAGTCCAATCTAATGAGGATGTATGAGATAATGAGATGAAATTCAAGGGGGGGTCTCAAATGATAAACAATATACATTAGGATCCAGGGTGAAAATAGATCAAGAGGTTACATCCATGGCCAACTTAGATCCTATCTGAATTATTACTCTCGAAAGTATGAGATTTGTGGTAGGTGGATAGATGACAATAGGAGAGGGCTCAAGGCTCTAAGGAGGTGGAATTGATAGTGGTGTAATAGCTCGACATGCTTTGGATGCATCAAGTAGAGATTAAGCTATTGATCCTTTAGATTTCAAGATTAATGGAACTAAGCTTCTAGAGTTGGATTAATCTTGAGAATTCAATAGGATCTGCGAGGAGGTAGTTGCATAGGCAGTGGGTTGGATCTCGAGTGCTTGTGTAGAGGGAAGAGGGTAAATGGTCAGGGATTGGATAATTTGAATCTCAAGAAGGTGAAGAAAACTTGGAAGGTTGTTAAACAAAGAAAGATGCATGTTAAAATGGTTATTGGGGAGTTCTTGCACCTTTTGCAAACTTCACAATATTTAGGGAAGGAATTAACAAGTAAATTTCTAGGATGACAAATATTGAAGGTGACTCTTAATAGATGGTTGCAGAAAGTATGGTCACCTTTTATTAGTTACAATCCCATTTTCTATGTATTAACAAGGGTTTGGATCAGATTCATTATTTTTCAGAAGATGATGCTTCAAAAATCCTAAAGGGAAGTTGGTTTTGTGGTTATATGTACCTATCATTGAAGCCACAACATGCTTGCTTCAAATCTAGGTCTGAAGTTGCCACAAAATTACCCATTTTGGTCAATCTTCTTGGCTTTTCCATGGAGTTGTGGTCATAGAAGTGTTGGCATGTTTACAGGCAGAATGTGCTTGTCATTGATGGAAAGAACAACAACGAAGATGGTATGTTTAGAGGCAAGGAAATCAGCAATGATGGGAAACAGGGAAAGCATAAGTTTAGTAGGAAGAACGAACACTATGAAGATATCAAAGCTCAGAAGAGATAGCACTTTGTGCTCTCCAAAAGTGCAGCCGAGGTCCAAGAGAAGGACTCACAGGAGGAGCAAAGGTCGATACCTTTGAACACTTAGAAAACCTTCTAAGTCAAAGAGATCAGAAAGATTAGGAGGAAGAGCGACAGTGACCATCGAATCAGAGTCCAGAAAGGAGGAGCACGTAGAGTAGAAAATTAGACCTCAGCCATTGGATCGGAGCACGATGAGATCTAGACTGTTGGATCATAGAGGGTTGTGGGCCATTGATCTAGAGCAAGTTTTGGAAAATCAAGAGTCGGGAGAAGGGAGGTGAGTAGTCCTCCAACTTTGTGAAATGCAAAGTCCCGATAAGATCTAGACCGTTGGATCACAGAGGGTTGTGGGCCATTGATCTAGAGTATTTTTGGATATCAAGAGTTGGAAGAGTAAGGGTTGGCTCATGTTCAATCACCTGACATGTGAAGTCGTGATTTGATCACAGTCGTCGATCAAAGGGAGAACAAGGATCATTGATTAGATAAGGACACGTGGCAGATTACATCATCAGGGACATGTGGCAGACTACATCATCAGGGACATGTGGCACAATCAAACAATGACAAGTGTCAAGTTGATTCATCATTTCAAGTACATGGAAATCACAAATCCTAGTGACACGTGGTAGCTTCTCAGCTCATGACACTTCATCAAGTGATGCAAGAGTTACGTCACTCCAAGAGTTTTTCTTTGGGATTTTTACCACTAGTACTCACCCAAAGACTCGAAGTCCTGAAGGCCGAAGTTCGGGATAGGAGAATAGTCGTTGGATTAAAGAGGACATGCATCAGTGGATTGTCAACTCCAGGAAAAAGTGAAGGAAGGATGAACGGGAGTTTGATATTTGAAATCTCTGGAATGCGAAGTTCCGTCAGTCGTCAGATCAATTTCGAGTGGAAGGACATCATAAGCTAGAAAAGCTGCATCGCAAAAAGATTGAGTCATCGATCTAAGATCCTAATCGAATGAATAAAATTCAATCAATCCGGATATAAATATGTGAGGATTTTACACTCAGGAAAGTTTGAGATTTGAAATCTCTTGAATGTGAAGTTCTGTCAACCATCAGATCTAGAGATCAGACAATGACCATTAGATCATGGAGATCTACGTCAACAAATATCGTCCTCAAGGAAATGTGGCAAACCACGTCAGCAAAGGGCATATGGGAAACCACGTCAGCAAGTACACGTGTCATCTAATCATTGAGACCAAGGATTGCACGTGGACAATGGAAATCCATCGATTGACGAGGACAGATGTCAGAAGATCTTCCATTCCGGAAGATATCCAGTAAGAAGCAACAGAGTTTGAGAATTGAAACTCTTGGAGCTCAGATCACGAAGGAAACCTCAATCATTGATGGAGGAAGGAGAGATCTGGTCTATGGACTTGAGAGGACATATGTGAACCGTTCATTCAAGAGCACCGTCAAGATCATGAGATCGATGTTCATGCTCCATTGCGGGGCCTGAACATGCTCGGGCCTTAATTTTTCGTAAGTGGGCCGCAATCGAAACCACGGTTTTGGAGAAAGCACGTGTGGAGGCTCGTGGTGAATTGCGGGGAGAAAATAAGTTTGGTCTAAACCACCTTTGGACACTCTCACAATCTCTTGGTCACATGAAGCTCATAGCCCAAGGTCATATCGTGAAATGGAGCCAGTGCTCACTAGACATAAATCAAAAAGAACCTTTTGAATAAGCACCTGGTCACATCTCATGGTCATGTGAAAGGAAGGGGATTAGCCAGAAAATCTAACGCCCACTGTGAAGTTTTTCTCAAGAAGGGAAATGGCTTCAAAGGCATGAACGCACGGAGGTTCTCCCAGTAACTGCTAGAGACAGACTGATTGTAACTACAGAAAATGACTAATTGCATTTACCAGAGAATTCGAAGAATCTCATGGTGATCACCAAAGGAGCTGAAGAGTCTCGAGGTAACTACCAGTGGTATGAAGATTAATCAGAGAGGGAATTGACATATGGAAAAGTATCGAAGACTGTGATTGCCAGAGAAGTTGAGGAATCTCAGCATAATGCCTAGTGATGATGAATGCATGGAACTAACCGCCAGAGAAGATGAAGAGTTTCCATGATGATCAGGAGATGACTCAAAAAGAGGAATGCATGTAGAACAGAGAAGTGAAGGATTCTGTTGTTGAGCTACGAAGAAGTGAGGAGGATCTATAGTGAACAACCTGTAGGGAAGAACAGTGACATTGTAAAGAGCATGCAGAGGTATTGCACATGAAGGATGCAGAAGGTGCACAAAAAGTATAAAAATGCAGAAGAGAGAAGATATGGTTGTGGCTTTTGAGTGTGATTCATGCAGGTAGATGCATACTGTGTGAAGGAGATGAAGCACAGAAGAAGAAAGAAGAAAGGAACATAAACACATTTATGAGAGAATAACAGAAAGCACATCAGACACAAGGAGAGAGACATTGATGCATGTATAGTAGAGCAGTGTATTAGAATAATGATGAGACTGGTAAGCCATAGATAAATGTTGTATCACTGTGATAAAGTTGTAAAAGGAAAATATTTATATTTCAAGGTGGTTGGGAGGTGCTAGGGAGGATTGGTGTCCTCATATTTTCAATTGGGTGCTTGAACACAGGGAGTAGTAGCTTCCATCTGGTTGCAGCCAGAAAAACCAGGGTGGTAAGGTGGTGCAAGGGAGAACTATTGTTCTCTGTTATATAGGTCAGTGCTTGTGTGACTGGAAGTTGGTGCTTCCATCCAATTTGTGCTGGAACACTTAAGGAGTTGGTGCTTCCTTCTAGTGGGTGCTAGAGAAACTAGGGAGTTGGTGCTTCCTTCTAGTGGGTGCTAGAGAAACCAGGGAGTTGGTGCTTCCTTCTAGTGGGTGCTAGAGAAACCAGAGAGTTGGTTCTCTCAGTAAGTTGTAGCTTGCAAAATAGAGGTGGTATCCTCACAATGAGTTGGTGCTCATAAGAATGATAATGTACAGAAAATAAAGATTACTTATCATATCAAAAAGAAGAGGTTTTTACCTTTTATGGGTTTCCTCGGGAAATATCTGTCTCTGTATATTTCATGTGTGTGATTGATGTTGAATGTTCTATAGCTTACCTCCCTGCATTATTGTGATTTTCATTGAGTGCTCTATAAAGAGTTTAAAATAATCATACTTGTTTAAGCAAAGTAACAATTGATTCTACCCCCCTTCTCAATTTTCCAACAATTGGTATCAGAGTCGGTTCCTTTTATTTAAAGGTATACCAATAAGCTTAAACATGTCAAGTCATGAAGGAACTTCAACCAATAAGGCCCCTCTATTCAATGGAACAAAATTTGCCTTCTGGAAAGTTAGGATGAGAACCTACATAATGGATTTAGGTGCAGATGTATGGGATGTGGTAGAGAATGTTTATGTAAAGCCATTTGTACTAGCTAATAAGGATGAAAAGCTAGAATTCAGCTTCAATGCTAAGGCTATGAATGCTATTCTAAGTGGGCTTGCAGAGGAAGAATTTGTAAAATTTATGCACTTAGAAACTACCAAAGAAATGTGGGATAAACTCATTAGCAGTTATGAAGGTAATGAGAAGGTAAAGGATGCCAAGCTTCAAACCTACAGATTATAGTTTGAATAGCTAAAGATGAAAGAAGATGAAACTGTTGGGAAGTAATTTATGGGAATTGAATAATTAGTGAATTCCATGAAGACTATTGGTGAGAAGTTTGAAGACGTAGTTTTAGTCCAGAAGATTTTAAGATCCTTGCCAGAGAGGTTCAATCCAAATATCTCTGCCATAGAAGAACTTAATGATCTAAAAACTCTTCCTTTTCATCAACTTCTAGGAACGCTGACTGCATATGAAATGAGAATAGGTAAATATAAATCCACCTCT
>JASDQU011377331.1:6846-24160 GCA_032191745.1 Picea mariana
CTGTCCGGAAAAAGGTTGGTTAATTCTTCTCTTGTGTGCATGTGAAAATCGGGGTTTCAGATTCGGGTAGAAGGTTAAAATTTAAGTCTTGAGGGTCATGATCTGCATATAAGCTTAGAGCCCTAGCTTATTAGTCCGTAGGGTAGAATACCCAACAACAAGAAGACTTCAGCATAAACTGTGTATTGGATGAAGAAACACACATGAATATTATGCCAGGAAGCACTTGGGAAATTTTGGGAAAGCCTGCTATGATACCTTCATTGGGAAGGATAGGCTTGTTTAAAGGAAAGATGATAACCCTATATGGAAGAGTTACTAACATACCTATGATTTCTCATGAAACGTCGACAGAAGAAGACTTTGACGTTATCATATTTGTTGAGTACAACGCCCCATTCCCACTTTTATTAAGAACGACTTGGATTGAGAAAGATTAGATCAGAAGGAAAGTAGAGGAGGAAGCTACAGAATATAAAAAACAAGAATTAAGGGACTTCATAGCCAGAAAAATAATGCGACTAATAGAATAACAAGAGGATAAGTCAAAGAAACAGAGGGCCAGAGAATTAGCTATCGAAGTTGAATGAAAACATGAATATTTAAAGAACCTGTCCATGCAAGAAAGAAGTATAGCCACCCCAGAAATAGCAAAAGAAGGAACATTAACCGTAGAATCTGTAAGAGCACATTAATAATGCGAAGTCACTTTACTAGGAGAAGATAAGAATAAGAATGGAAAGAGAAATCTAGAGACTCATATCATAGGAAAGAAGGAAAGGAAGCTCAGTAAGAAGAAATCCAAGTTAGCAAAACTACGAGAAGTTACAGAAAAGAATTCGCAGACGAAAGATCTGCAGAAGTTGAACCTCATTGGAATAGAAGAACCAAGCAGAATGGGAATTCACCACGACAAAGCTATATGACCATTGGAGGCACCTCGATTGTTATGATAATGCTCTGGAATGACTAGAAACATAGTTATTGACAGAAAGACCACCATTGGACCATTGGGATCGTGCCATAATGAACAAATTTTTATTGATTGAGGCATTCCTACCCATTGGATGAATCTGTTACGACACTTGATTATTTAACCCGTTGAATGCTGCGTTGGGACAACTTTTTGAAAACCATAATTATGTAAGCTAACAAAGAATTCATTGTATCACGTTGTGCTTTCTAGACTTCGCCATTCGTATGATTACCTCGTTTGTCTATTTTCCTACCTGAGTTATTTGATTACGAGTGTGCATGTCAGGCGAACATAGCACAGTACAGAATTCCATGGAGGAGATTATTGTAGACCTCATCACTAAGAGAGTCATGTTTGTAGGAATACAGGTCTTGTCAACTGGCAGATTGCAAGCATCCCCCTCTACTAGATGACATTCTGGTCACACTACTGAAAAGTGAAGCAAACACCGCGATGATCTGGCTAACGCAAAGCAGATCCCATCGGTCTTTCCTAATACATATAGCCTTTGGCTGGCAGGGTTAACCGCGACAGTATCCTGTGTGACTTTGAGTACATGCTAATCATTGCGTACATCCCGAAGGGGATATGCATATTTGGACCCCAGTTAGGACATATCCCATATCTAAAGAACAATGACTTCAACCTCGAAGACCAGAAGAACTACGTGATTCTTTCACCACATTGTTATTTGATGAAGATGACTGAGAATAAGTTGCGCATAGTCTCCCAGCAGTGGATAAAGGAGCTCATGCAGTCAACGCTACTAAATGTAATGAAGATACCTCACTTTGGCCAACATCAGGATGTTAACACTTGCATTAAAATACTCCTGTCATGTTACCATGGAGGGTATTTGTGGCTTGACAGGTGCATGATGGTGGATCCGACACTGATCCATCTCATTACAGGACTCAACATGCAGGGACCGGATCCTCAACAGTTCTACCCAGGGAAGACTTCCGATCGCTCCCTAGCACAGTGCATAAATGAAGATTATGGCGATGTAGAAAAGGGAAAGCGAGGCTACACAATAGCCTCCATGCAGGATGGCACAATGCGCCTAGCTTGTCATCTTATAGCCGATAATATCATCAGAAAGAATTTTCCGACACAGGTCACTGGATTTGTAGTAGACCTTGCAAGGAATTGCATATAAGGAATGCAAATGAACTGGGTGAGTTACCTCATCAATGAGTTGGATAAGGAATGCCGTGAAGAACAAGATCAAGGATATGAGTTTCATTTTAGTTGGATACTGGTATTGTTTTCATTTTTCACCTAGAAAAGGCTAGAAGGAGAAGCCTTCCTAGAAGTTGAGCCATTAGATCCATTGGTCATGAGGTTCTCCACATTGTGGTACACGAATGATATGGCGAAGCAGTGGAAATCAAATGCGGTGTTCCATGCTTACTACCTACAGCTGAAGTGCGCCATTGAGGCATTTCCACTAATGATCTTGAATACACTGCACCACTATAGGCCGCTAGAAAAGTTTTGCTTAGATCGACACTTTATCTACATCACTATGCACAGGGATGAAAGTAAGGAGGAGCTGCAGTCCTATTATAAGCTGACCGACGAAGATATGGAGGATATAACTAAAAAAATTCCAGCATAATTCCTTGTACCAGTGGAATATGTAGAAATCTCTGAACCCGACATCATCAGAAGTCCATTGGTCACTTAGGTTAAGCATGATGGACAGACTAGCATGAAGAAAAAGAAGAAAAAGGAGGAAGTGCATAACATAGAAACTAATGAGGAGGAAAATTCATCAGAGGAAAGTAGGCCTGACTCACCCGTAGGAGGAGGATGAAACAGAGTAAACCAAGAAGAAGGAGGGGAAGAAGAAGAAAAGAATTAAAAATGTGAAGTTACACCGCCAAAGGATCCCCTTATAGAGGCCAAAACATCAAAGAAAAGGAAGGTTTCTTCGAAGAAACCCTCAACAAGAAAGAAGACCCGAGCCAATAAGCCTCAGTCAAAGAATGTGCTCACAGTGGATGATGTCGATCTCATCATCACAACTATAGAGGACGCTTCAGAGGATATCTTGCAGAGACATGAAGCGAAGTAGGAGATGTTGTATGAAAGAATCTAGAAGGAGCTGAAAGACATACAACAAGATATTCATTCAAGCCGTGTAGTACCAACTGCACCTTTGTCGCAAAAAATTGCAGAATTGGGGGATGGGCCCATCGAATTACGAAGGCTAGTAGATGCAACAGAGGCTCAACCTCGTCGAGTTCAAGAAGAAAAGGAGAAAGATATAGAGGCCTTGAAGCAAGAAAATGAGGAGGTACTAGAGAAACTTCGAGTTGCACAAAAGGAGAAAGATGAAATTCGAGCAATTCTCGAGGAGGATAAAGTGAGGATGCAGAAAGAAAAAGACTAGTTGCTTGCAGAGAAGATTGCGATGAAAGAGCCAGTGACTAAAGCACTTCTCTCTATGTTTGTCTTGGCATATGAGGAAGAATATTTAGCCAAGATACAAGTGGGGAATATCTCTGAGGCCATTCAACAACTTCACGCGAGAGTAATGGAGCTAGAGATCCAAGCAGTGTCAAGCACTCCGTAAGAAGTGCACGATCAAAGGGAAGAAACCACCAAGAGTGCAGTAGAAATAATTAGGGCACTCACCTCAGAATGTAAGAAACTGAGTGATTGGAGTGCAGAGACCTATGAGCACCTTGCAAAAGATCCAGAGATGAAGAAATTGGAAGCACAACTACAGGAGGTGAATTAGCAGGTATCCACCATGAAAGCATAGATGAAGCTGCTTACTACAGTTGAGAAAATGAAGTGATCACAAGAGAAATGTGCATTCCAGCAAAAGGTTACTGCTATCCAGAGAAAAGTCATGGAGGTGACACAGAGACTCCAGCCGATGCAGGATGAAGCCTGCACAACTTTTGAAGAGATTGAAGGACAAGGCTCAAAGCTAGACCAGATGGTCACGATAGTAGAACAATGCCTGGAAGGGTTTGTTACAAATAAGGTGATTTAGGAGTTTAGTGAGTAGGAATCTCTGGTGAAGCAACAAATTGAGGCATCTCGAGATAAGCTCGAGGCCTTTGAAGCAACACTGCCCAGATCTAAGTGACTTGGGATGATTCACAGGTGCGTGTTGGGGGCCTGTTGGCCCTTGACCAAGTTTTGAGGAAACATTGGTCATGTTTGACCATTTTTGGGACTTCGACAGACTGGTCGAATATGGAGTTCCTAGGTAGAGTAGATATCATAGGATCTCACTCATTTTGTGGGCTTGTGGACCCAACAAAGGGTTTTAGGTTTTATGTAACAGGTTAAGGGATGTCGGACCATGGATTTACCCATGATTAGGCCTTTTTGTAATGATATAAATAAGTAGCTAAATGATGTAAGCAGTAGATCTGGTTGATTTTGTGTAATAATGTGTTAAGGGATTGCAAAGCTAAGTGCAATTGTTTTGTAAGTTTCTTTGTGCACAAATGTTTTATGTAAGTTCTCTGTGCTATTGAGGGGTTGGCTATGTGCCTTGACCTAATTTTGGGGAAGGTGGATCTAGTGTGTTGTGCGTTGATCACCTGTCCACCACAGAATTGGGCTCTATGGATTTGTGCACAAGAGCAGATAAATGTAAGAATATTGAAGACTAATAAAGATGAAGAAGAAGTTGGTGGACGTAGCCCCACACTAGGGTGAACCACATATATCCCGTGTCTTGATGTTATTTGTGCGATGTTGTTTATGTGGTTATTTTCTTAGTGTTGTTGTTGTTATGTGTAATGAATGCATATGATGTTGTAGCTTAGTGCTTAATGGTGTAAATTAATGCAATATCTGAACCAATGCTATGTGCTAAGAGGTTTTAAGGGCTTGATATTGATTGTTACTACACTAATCTGTAATAAGGGTTAATCTGCAATGTAAATAAGAATCATAACCTAATGCATATTGTTGGCTAAGTGATCTATTAAGCGTTGTAGTCACAGATCTGTGTCCCATCCTAGTTTTAGACACTTGAGTCATGCAACCCCCCTGCCTCTACCTCGGGTGAGACTTCATCTTCTTCGCAGGTGTTGCCGAAAGGGCTGATAGTTAGGGTTTTGTTGGTGCGTTGTTGAAGCGTTGAACCCTAGGTATGCCCCTATGCCAACAACCATACTGCTACAATTGCTGGAAAGGTGAACACATCAGTCCATATTTCTCAATGAAAGATACAATTGACTTGAAATTTTGTAATATATGCAGTGTCAGTGTCCAGTCATTAGAAGAGTGCCCAATATTACTCGATAAAATTATGACTAGAAAAAATGTAAATCTTCTACACGCATTATCAAAAGAAGAAGTATTGAATTCAAAGAATTTAAACATCATCACCAGATTTGGCATAGGACAAGATCTTAAAAATACCGCATTACATGACCAATAGAGATGGATGGATAATTTCTTTCCAAATCCTAATAAAGAAGAACACATTATGAAAGAAGCTATCAGATTCTTTAAGAAAAAAAATGGAAGACAAAATGAAGATATTATACAAGAATTATTATAGATATTACAGGAAAAATAGTCAGTCAGTCGATTGCTAGAACTACTAAATATATTAAAAGAATACAAAGAAGGACAAAGTCCATCAAAGTATGTAAGGAAAATATTGTATAATTATAAATATTATGATCCACGAGTAGACCTAGAAATCAATGGAGTATCGATCAAACAAGTAGTTGTCGATTTTGGATCTCAAGTCAATATCTTGCCCCAAGAAACTTGGATAAGACTAGGTCGACTGACTTTAGCACCAACTCTAAACTATCTCAAACTTACACATCAAAGATTGATAGAGCCCATTGGTATAGTTAGAAACATTGATACTCAAATAATGGTTATTCGACTCAATTCGAATTTGAAGTCAGTGACCTAGTCGAGGGGATGCCAACATATGAAACACTTGTTGGTCATCCAAAATGAAAGTAAATATCTCTCTGGAAAAAGATAGAATCAATTTAAAAGGAGATGAAAGAAAAAAAATCATTCCCTTGGATCCAAAACAAGGAAAACCATGGACTGAATCATGGGATGAAGACCAGGAGGTTCGGTGATTGTATCAAATAAACAACAAACAAAGGGATTATGTAGAACAGATTGCACAAGGAGAAATTTTGAGAGAATCTCCCATGTCGGTCGAACATAATTCATACTCTACTCTATATGACTGAAAAATCGAGAATTACAAAGCACACACGAAATATTGTTGGTACATTGAAATTATCCCAAATCTTCTGAGAACGTGCTACTCAATCCAGGCAGTGCCAATAGTGTATGAAAATAAAATTTGACAGACCCCCACTCTCATACCAACTGAAAACCAAATAAGAAATTCCTTAATATATAATGAACAACATGCACCTTTAACACATGTCGAAGTAGTGCTGAAATCCATTGGAGAGCAAGGAAGGACACAAATCCTCATGGACACCTTCACAAGACAAGCTACATAATGGTGGGAAACACACTCACCCAGGTTACAAACGTGGATGACCATGTCAACATATTTCATCGAATGATTCAGAGACCAAAATATGTCAAAAGCGATTGATATCCCCATTTCCAGGATTGGGTATGATCTAGTAGATCTTATTTATTGATACAAAAACGAGTGGAAAAGGATAGGTTATAGATAGAAAATGGTATATCCCCACATTTTTCCAAGAACATTAGATGAAATACCAAATAAATATTATAAGATTGAAGAATCTTGCAGACATACATTAAATTGGGTAGAAATTAAACAAATTTTTGTGCAAGCAACAAGACTTTGAATTTAATCCATAAGAGGAACACCTTAAACAAGAAGAATAAGAAATCAAAAACTTCTTAGAAAGTCCAACACCAACTACACATAAAGAAAAAGGGAAGATGAATATGGATTAGGATCGACATCGACTTGCAATCTAGTGTCAACAAAAAATAAGGAAGTATTCACAACATGAAGACTCGACGTGGAAAATATAAGGTGCCTAGGACAAACATTTCAGTGGAAAAGGACCACCCAACATTGCAGAATCTTGTGAAATTAGTATTCAATATAGCTATAGAACAAAAAGAAGATCATGAACAACCCAACTTCCCATAAAGTTTTACAAAAATTGAATAAGAGGAATGATATCTTAATGAAGAAAAAACATGAGAATGGATGGAGGATGAAATTAAAACAAAATAATTCGAGATATCAAATGACGATCGCCCAAAAATGGTACGAATAAGTGATTATTGGACAAAGAAGAAAATACTTGACATAGTCAACCTGCTAAAATAATATCAAGATGTTTTTTGCCACGATTACAAGGAATCGAAAGGACTTGTAGAGGAAATGGGAGAGATGAATATCCAACTCATTCCAGGAGAAATTCTAATTAAAAAATTACCATACAAACTAGCCCACAAATATAATCCAATCATTCAAAAATAGATCTAAGGAATTCTACAAGAAGGTATCATTTACCTAATTGACAAATTAGAATGGGAAAGCCCCATGGTGGTGCAACTAAATAAACATGATTCTAAGAAGCTAAGAATCTATGTCGATTTCAGGGGACTCAATAAATTGACCGTGGAAGATCCATTCCCCACCCCCTTCGTCGATGAAATCATTAATGAAGTCACTAGTCACGAATGCTACTCATTTACCAACGGTTTATCAAGTTATAACCAGGTGTCGATAGCAAAAGAAGATCATCCAAAGACAACATTCATCTTAGAATTTAGATCCATCGCCTATAGAGTCATGGCATTTGGACTGAATAATGCACCAACAGTCATCTCGAGAATAGTTGTTAAGGAATTTCGAGAATATCTCTCTCTCTCTCTCTCTCTCTCTCTCTCTATATATATATATATATATATATATATATATATATATATATGTATGTATATATGCTTGTCTAATTTGACGACTGAATGATATACAACCTGTTTAAAAATCATAAACAATGGCTTAGGATTATGCTAGAACGACGCAAGAAAATCCAACTATCATTAAACATAAATAAATGCATATTTTCTACACCAATTGGAATATTATTAGGACATGTGGTATGTAAATATGGAGCAAAGATCGACATGGAAAAGATTAAAATTATTCTCGACTTAAAGAAACCTGTGAACCAAAAACAAATCAAATTTTTTTGGGGACACGCTGAATACTATAGAAAGTTTATACACCATTATTCAAACATCACATTTCTAATGGATGATATTCTACGACAATAAATCGGATTTATATGGAGCGAATATTTTTTGGAATCCATTGAATTACTAAACAAAAAGATGGTCGAAGCTCCAATACTAAAATTTCCTGATTGGTCGATAATTTTTCATGTACATGTTGATTCCTCCAACGTTGTTGTCATATCAATCCTAACACAACCATACAATTAAATAGTTGATCATCCAAATGCATACGCAAGTCAAAAATTAAAAAAAGTAGAAAGAAACTATTTGACCATGGAAAGGGAAGCCTTATCAATGATATTCTCTCTACAAAAGTTTTGTCATTACCTACTTGCCAATCCTTTCACATTTTTTACAGACCATCAAGAATTGAAATATTTGGTTTATAAACTAGTCCACCAAGGCAAGATTTGTTGTTGGTTACTTTTATTTCAGGAGTTTGAGTTCAACATAATCATATGACCTAGAAAAATGAATGTTTGAACCGACCATATGTCACAACTTGAAACAAGAGAATACCCGATAGGAATTGACGAATACCTCCCATATGCACACTTATTCCAAGTCGAAACTGCTCCTAAGTATTTAGAAGATATATACAAATTCTTAGAAGAAGGAAAGGCTCCAGAAGATCTCCCGACGAACAAAAATAAAGTACTAGCCTTAAAAGCTACACCTTTCACAATCATAAATGGGTATCTATATAAAATGATAACCGATGACGTCCTAAGGATATGTGTTCCTAAACATGAAAGGGAATATTCCATTAATGTTGCTAACGCAGGACCAACTAGGGGTCACTTTAAGGCCGAGTCAACAATCAGGAAGATACTACAAGAAGGCCTAGGGTGGTCGACTCTACATAAAGACTATCATGATTAAGTTATAAAATGTGATGTTTTTCAAAGGCTTTGGTGCCCTATGTGAAAAAATGAAATTCCTCTAAGTTCAGTAAATACTAATCAAGCATTTGAAATCTAGGGCATCGACTTCATTGGGCCCTTTCCATAGAGGGAAAGAATAAATGGTGTTAAGTATATCATCACTGCTATAGAATATGTGACTAAGTGGGAAGAAGTTGAGCTAGTCGAATCATGTACCAAAGAGGCTGCAAAAAAAATCATCTATGAGAATAAAATCACAAGGTTCGATTGTCCTTTTACATTAATTAGTGACCAGGGCACACACTTTGTGAATGAAATAATTAAAATCTTGCTAGAGAAAGTTTTGATCGACCATGGATGAACGACATCCTATCACCCACAAGCAAACAGGGCGGTCGAATATTTTAACAAAATGTTACATAAAGGACTTACAAAGATTTGTGGCATCAACAAAGACGACTGGAATGAAAATATACTTACAGTTCTATGGGCATACATATCAACATATAAACAATCAACATTCCAGACTCCATTCAATCTTGTCTATGGACAAGAAGTTGTTATCCCCTTGCACTTCTGGACCAACTCCGACAAGGTTGCAGCTGTAGAAAAATTTGACAATAGTAAAAGTATGAACGAATGACTGTACCGATTGAACAAGATGGAGGAAGGAATACTAATCGAAATGCATCATCAAGAGGTCCAGAAGAAACAATAGAAAGTGTGGAAGTACTAACACATAAAGAAAAAGGATATAAAAAATGGATATTTAGTTTTATTGTATGATAGTTGTATAAAAGGTAAACCAAGAAAACTATAGACAACATGGTTTAGCACTTATGTTGTCAAGGATATTCGATCAACCAGAATAGTCCAACTCCAAACACTTTTGGGGAACCCATTCAAAAAATTAATTAATGGTGCTTGTCTAAAAAGGTATCACCCTTGAAAGATAAGAACCTTGTTGGAAAAATATAGCAGGGAATTTCCAATAGGGATGCAAACCCGACATTCTGGTCAGAGTCAGAACAATATCAACTCATCATATACTTACGAAAATAAACCCTACTTAGTCTTATATAAAAAAATCGGTTATAAAAAATTCAGGTATAGGAAACCATCAAAGAAAATTTAAATATTAAAGAACCATGAAGGAATCAAATAAAAATCAATAAAGAGTGACAATGGAGAGAGGAAGAATCCCATGGTCAAGCCTGAGACAAAGAAGATGAAGACATGATTGACATACCACTATGTCGCCTAAACTAATGAAAATACTGATGAAAATACTATCAAGTAATCAGGGCAGATCGATATCAAGAGAGAGTGGATCAAGCGAGCACAAGGAACATCGATATAATATAGACAAAGTGAGGCATCGAAAAATGGGTGAGCACATTAATCACCAAGAAAATCAACTAAGTTGCACCAACAACAAAAAACATGATGATTTAAGAAAAACAATCATTCGACCCATGTATTGGTTATGCATTAATAGAGGATACCTCTTTAGTCGAGCTCAGTAAAATACTGACCAAGGAAACATTGATGCCTGCAAAGAAAGTGCATTCAATTCATGTCAGGAAAGGACCAATGAGAATAACAAACATATTAATGATCAATGTAGAAGATCGTTCGACAACAACCCCTAGATTCTCTTGACATGTATGAAAAATATTTTGGGAACTTCCATGAGTAATTCTTAATGATGATCACATGAGTTCCAATTCAACACTGACATATATTTCCACTCGCATGAAGTTCTCTAACTCTTCAAGAATGACAACTGCAACTCACACAATCACAAATCATCCGATTGGGAAAAAAAGTATCTATTCACAAGACAAAAAGGATTTGTGAGTGTACAACAAAGAATCTACTCTCATACCAATGATATCTGATTTGATCATAAAGGAAAACAACCATCATCAACCCTACACTTTTATATATTGGGAGATTAAGGCATGTATGAAATATTCTGCCATCACTCAGATTACCTTCCATATCACAAATCTATATAACAGATCTATATAATGGAGAATACCCACTTTGAAAAGAGTTAAGATATAAAAAATAGACCATGGGGTTGGATAACTTAATGGACGATGAACCCTTGAAACCATACCTTCATAAATTAGAAATGGATCAACCATCTTGGTCATAGATGTCAGAAGAAGAGATTTGCCACCTCATAGAGGCATGAATGCTCCTTTGTGGTTTCAACTGATCAAATCTTAGAGGAAATAGAGAATTCGATAATCATCCTAATGAATGGTGAGGGAAGCCACAATCCAATTCAATTTACTTGAGCAGAGTGTGGAAATAAAATTCAAAAGATCGTTTCAAGTAACACTTTTATGTGAGAATAAATGACTGTGGACTCAAAACCAGGGATGCTTCCAAAATAAGGCATTCATTCAATTCAAAAGTGACATTAAGGGAATGGTACACTTACAAGTAGACAAAATATTTTACCTAACAAGAATAGAAATGTGACCAACACATTAGTTCCATAGAAAAGAAGACACGGTTGATTCGACTAGTGGTAAAATTCCAAGCATAGAAGATCAGTTGTATGCAACACTTTAAGTTGATCAAGAACATGAAAATTTTTTCTCCCCCTATTTCATTCTTTATTCCTCTCTTCATATTCTACTTATCAATATTGTAATCAAGTTTTGTAAAGTTAAATTTTTATATTGCCCCCTTGCTCGGGACGAGCAAGGAATTGAGGTGGGGGGAGATGTTTTAGGGGCTAGTCGACTAAGAAATAGTCAGTTAATTGTTATAGTAGGAAATGTAGGTTGATCGAATTATCTGATAACCGAACGACCTAGGAAATTAAGTAGTTACAACTTCATGGTAACTATACATATAGGAATATAAGTATACAAGAACATAGAGACTCTGGTAACTATGTGTGAGATATTGTATACATTGTACTACATTTCTATATCCTTTAATAAATATAGATCTTTGGGCTCTAACTACTTGTGTATGTCTTTGTCTAATCTATATGTGTGTGTCTTCTATGCTGGTTATGTAAGAACTACTGGTAAATATACCTACTTTCCCATGGATTACAACACCATGGTAATTGATTATATGTGAATTTTTTTATTTTAATACAACTAGTCAAGAGTGGAATGCAATACATTTATACATTTCAAACAATCTTGATTGGATGAAGGTATGGATTGAACGATGTATACAATATAACAATGGTAGGTTATCATGGTATGGTGTGGCTACATTAGTCAAAGAAGTTGAATGTAAAGGAGATACCAATCTTACAGAAAGGGGAATTGATTTAGCATATGGTTTAAAAGATAAACATGCAAGCATATTCACCCATACTATTTAGTTTTTTTGAATCTTATATTGATGTATATGGCATGTTTTTTTTTCTTATAATTTTCATAATTTCTAAGTATAAATATGTTTATCAATTGGCAATGCAGTGTTTATGTGTCTGGACTATTTGAGTTGAAACACCAAAAGGATATGTGGTGCAATGGTCACAAATTTCACTTGAAAAAGTTGGTTGAAAAGATGAAAACTTCTGATAGTGGGATAATTGTAGTATTTCATGTTATGAATGTTTCCTCTAGAAGTGACATACATCCAGAAGTCTATGAAAATTGACACTATGGGTATTTAGATGAAATACTTGAGTGTGACTTTAAATCCTTCATATTAGTTTTGTTCGACATCAAATGGTACAAGCTACGAATGAATGACGTGATCCTGGTAGAATTGTTAATCAACATACTAATGGATTTACCATGGTTAATACAAGGAATGTTGAGCCAGGATTAGAGCCCTATGTTCTTCCAAGCCAATGAAAACATGCATTTTACTCAAAGGTTCCAGTTAGAGGGGGTTGGTCATATGTTGTTATATATGATCCAAGAGGAAGGCTGGTAAAGTATAATGTAGCAGAAGAAGATTATATTGAATAAGAAGATGATGTATATGAGTAATTAGTTCATTTGTCAAATGAAGACATCATAGAATTTCAAGGAGATGTTGTAGACAATGTTCTGGATGAAGAACTTGAAGAAGTCAAAACAAATGTAGGAGATAATGTTCCTGATGTTGATATATACGATTATATGACTGGAAATGGCGACATTGATGATCAAATTGATATGGATAATCCTTACAACATCAATTCTAAAGAGGATTATACATATGTTGAATTGGATGAAGAAGAAGATTAATGATATCTAAATGTTGAAATGCAGGAGGTGTGTATTTTTATGTTTTCAGTTGATTTGTTCTCTTTCATTTACCTTAAATTTTTGTTTTCTTAGTTTCTATGCTTGATTCTTACTATGATGCTTTCAAATATTTTATAGTAGATAAATTGGGTTTTTGATAATTGAGAGTGATGTGCCGGGGGGGGGGGGTCATATGAGATTCCACCTTCACATGGTTGTCCTTGTTCAGTAGAGAATATATTATTCTTGAAACCAAGAGAAGCTCACTCAGGTTTGTACCATCATCTCCAATTTTAACTTTGGTTTGTCTAACCATATTCAAGGTTGTCCATTAATTACCAATTAGTGGAAATTATTATTTAATTTGACCCCACGTAGAGTGACCTGTGAATGGGGCCAACGTTGAATTTTTTTCAATTTGTGATTGTATGCACTGAAATTTGACACGGTTATAGTAGATGCATGCATTGATGGTATGAGAGTGTTTCAAAACTCAAATATGACTCACACAAAGAATTCGATAATTAAATGACAAAATTATAAACTAGCTGTGAAGGAGATGAAATTATCCATCATCGTTATCAATATAGAATTGCAATGAGGCCATTTCAATCAACATGTTCGTCATTCCTATAGGATCTTCGTCGGAACTTTCCAGAAACAATGACTAGTGAAAGGGGCCAGCATTGAATTTTTTTAAACTATGCTTCTCCAAGTCAAGGACATGGTATGAGGAGGAACTATAAATGTATTAAGGAATACAATATGCTTTTAGGACTCCCAAACCATGCACAGGGTATAAAACCACCACATAGGATCTGTAAATGAAATTTTTTTCCTATGTGTACTCATGATAATGGCCCCATGCTCTAGAAATATTCCTCATTATTGATAATGTTCTTTTGTCACTTATGTTGGTCCAATACTTATGGTATTGTG
Source organism: Picea mariana (assembly GCA_032191745.1). NCBI lineage: Eukaryota > Viridiplantae > Streptophyta > Pinopsida > Pinales > Pinaceae > Picea > Picea mariana. The sequence continues at coordinate 21,087 of JASDQU011377331.1, forward strand.
AATAATTTACTTTCTAGTTGAATTCCAAAATCCAAAGATAATGCTACTTTCATTACAACTCGAGGGATAACACAACTTTAGAACCAACCATCTACCTTAATAAAGTCAAGAAAAATTGTGGTGCACCATGTGTAACACAAAAGGCCATTTTGCTAATGAGTCCTATTATCGGGAAAGGGGTTACACCTAACCCTACACTGAGTTCCTTATCTAGGAGATATTCAAGTGATTCATGTGAAATTTATAAAACTTATGCACACCTACCCAAGGTGTGCCCCATCCTCTAGAAATATTTAACATTATTTATAACATTGTTTTGTCACTTGTGTTGGTCCAACACTTGTGGTATTGTGAATAATTTAATTTCTAGTTGAACTCCAAAATATAAAGATAGAACCCCAAAGTTGCATTGAGATAAAGGAAATGAATTAAATTATGGGAGAAACGGTTGAATACTATGACTAAACATTCCAATATCTATTTTACAAATCAACATACAAAATCTATGACACCTAGAATAATGAAAGATTTATCAGTAGACCCCTACCCCTGAATAAGATCCTCCTCTTGCAAGAAAGAAAATACTTTCAAAGGAATTGTTTGGTGCAAGGAATCATAATCAAGTCAATGGCTAGGTACCTTGGTAACATAGGTGCATCTAGGTCACATCTAATGCTACTTTCAATGCAACTCTAGTGATAACACAACTTTATAACCAACTATCTACCTTAATCAAGTCAAGAACAATTGTGGTGCACCATGTGTAAGAAAAAAGGCCATTTGTCTAATGATTCCTACCATATAGCAATGCGTTACACCTAACCCTACACTGAGTTCCTTCCCTAGGAGATATTCAATTTATTCATGTGAAATTTATAAAACTTATGCACACCCACCCAAGGTGTGTCCTATCCTCTAGAAATATTCATAATTATTGATATCATTCTTTTGTCACTTATGCTGGTCCAACACTTATGGTATTTTGAATAATTTAATTTCATAGTTGAATTGAAAAAACCAAGGATAGAACAACAAAGTTGCATTGAGCTAAAGGAAATGAAGTAAATTATGGGAGAAAATATTGAAGAGTACGACTAGATATTAATGCAATATCTATTTCACATATTAAGGTGAAAAATATATGAAACCTAGGATAATGAAAGGTTTATCAGTGCGCCCCTACCCCTGACAAAGATAATACTTTCAAAGGAATTTTTTGGTGCAATCCATCATAATCAAGTCAATGGCTAGGCACCTTGCCAAAATAGGTGCATAGGTCACACCTAATGCTACTTTCAATGCAACTCTAGGGATAAAAAAAACTTTATAACCAACTATCTATCTTAATCAAGTCAAGAAACATTGTGGTGCACCATGCGTAACACAAAAGGCCATTTTTCTAATGATTCCTACCATCAGGAAAGGGGTTACACCTAACCCTACACTAAGTTCCTTCCCTAGGATATCTTCAAGTGATTCATGTGAAATTTATAAAACGTACGCACACCTACCCAAGGTGTGCCCCATCCACTATAAATATTCAACATTATTGATAAAAAAAAATTGTCACTTATGTTGGTCCAACACTTCTCGTATTGTGAATAATTTACTTTCTAGTTGAATTCCAAAAGCCAAATATAGAAAAACAAATTTGCATTGAGCTAAAGGAAATGAAGTAAATTATGGGAGCAATTTTTGAAGAGTACGACTAGAGATTTCGGTATCTATTTCACACATCAACATACAAAATATATGACACCTAGGATAATGAAAGGTTTATCAGTGGAACCCTACCCATGACTAAGATCCTCCTCTTGCAGGAAAGATAATACTTTCAAAGGAATGTTTTGGTGCAAACCATCATAATCAAGTCAATGTCTAGATAACTTGGTAACATAGGTGCAACTAGGCCACACCTAATGATAAAATTATGTCACACAAATTTGTCTAGTACATGCTAATGGTTGTAGCATGCATCTCCTGCACCCGCCCACTGAGTGCATTAGCCACCTTGTTCTGTTTTCCTCTGATATTCTTTATGTCAAAGCCATACTCATTGAGGAACTCTATGTTGGTTGTGGAGCCTGATTATGTTCCTGATTCAGAGGTTCTTTCTTTCAACCATGTTTATACCCCATGAAGACTTTACACCCCAAAAGTATGTACACTCTTCCACGCGGGGGAGTGCAGAGGGGGTGTTGTTATAACCCTAAATTGCACTATCCCTGCTTACCCGGCATCAGGCCAACTCATGCCTCTTCCCAGCCAAAGCCATGCTAAGAAAATCCTCAAAAAACCACTGAAAACAAGAAACCCGCGCCCTAACTTCTCACTGGGAGCGCGCATCTGCTTGTTGTCCTTATACTGCACGCGGGTATCCGCGGGCTAACCCAAAACAGCCCGCGGGTACCTAACAAAGAAAAAAATTAGGAAAGTTTCCGCCGGGACACGAGGCTTTTTGTCAGTTAACTGGAACTCCGAGCTATGCATGGCCGAGAGTTTGCCAAAAACCCTAGCTCCTCCTAGCCTATAAAAGGAGGGGTAGGGGTACTATTCAAGAGAGGAAAAATCATAGCAAAGAAACTCTGCCAAATTGCCAAGCCAGTTTTGTCCCAACCCTTTAGCCTTGCCTCAAGCTTTAGGAGAAAGTCAAGAAGCAGCAGTTGGAGGATAGAAAGAAGAGGAAGAGCCCAGGATCAGGATCGTGGAACGGTGACCGGCCTCAGAAATCATTGTAAGTTGGTTCATATTGAAGTTAATGAAAAGATACTTTTCCCATCCCGAATACATGAGTCTCATCTACGTTATGTGATTTATGTTTTATCTCTAACCCCCTAGTAGATCAGTAGCATGCATGCATAGTATTGTCTTGATTGCAGGAAGCTTTGTGGAAGGAGCAGCAGCAGCAAGGAGACAACAAATCAACGGAGGATCTACTTCAACCGTTGGAAAAAGGTTGGTTTATTCTTCACATGTTTGCCTGAGAAAAGGGATTGAGATTTTGGGTAGAAGGTTAAAAGTTAAATCTTGAGGGTCATGATCTGCGTATAAGCTTAGAGCCCTAGCTTATTAGT
>JASDQU011377332.1:0-10649 GCA_032191745.1 Picea mariana
GTTGGTAGGGAGTGAAGGTTCGGGAAGGTGAAGGAGGATAAGGGAGGAGGAGTATGGATTTTTGGGGGGATTCTTTCATGCAGATTACGAGAGGAGTTTTTTTTGAGAGCTTTGAGACAGAGCGAGAAGAGTGGGATTTACAGTGTACACCGGGGTTGAGGGGTTTTGGTCTCGGAGGGCTAGGACGTCCGTAGATGTCCTAGGGCCAGGCGTACTGGTCGGTAGGGTGGTGGTTTTGGGGGTGTTCAAGCGAAGGTTCAAGCGAGGATTCAAGTTGCAGCGGGTGGTAGCATCAGTGACAGGTATTTAAACTCCAAATTGTAAATTGCTTACTTAAACTTAATATTTATTGCCAGATTTATTTACGCAAGTATGCACATAGCTTGCAAATTATGAAATCTATACTTCTTAAAAGCTTCAGAAATTAAGTAAATTGGCACATAAATTAGGTAAATTAGTAGAATTATATTGTCTTTTAAATTTTGGTTGTTACAGTGGCAGCACCTGAAATTGGCCAAGGGCCTAAAGGAGAAAAAAGTTGGAATGGTCTGACTTTAAGAAGTATTTCAAGAAACAATACCTTTCTGAAAGCTATTATGAAAGGAAGATGAAAGAATTTTACGAGTTACGACTCAGACATATGACGATGGAGGACCTTATAAATAATTTTTTGGAATTACTAAGGTTCGTACCGTACTTTCGAGAGGATAAGGTAAAAATACAACGATTCTTAAGCTCTTTACCATAGGCCTATAGGACATAATTGAGTTTGACAACCCCAAATACTTGAGTGAGGTATTCAGGAAAGCACGAATGTGATATGACCAGTACAAACAACAGGTAAAGTTTCCCAAGACCTGGAAGGATAAAAGGAAAGATCAAATGAACCAACGGAAGAAGGGATACCAGCCAAATCCTTATCAGAATGGAGAAAAAAGTTTCCCAAGGAAGGATTTTCACTCCAATCATCTGAATACGCAAGGTAGTGGTAAACCGGTAAACCTAGGAATGAAGAAGTTTGGGGACAACTCCGTTCAGCCATTAAAGTGTTGGGAGTGTGGAGAGCCTCATCTAAGGAGGAACTATCCACACTTAACTTCAATAAATAGAACTTTTGTTCATAATCTGTAGGAAGCCTCAACAGTGGGAGACGTGGGCAGAAGCTTGCATCGGATAAATGCAGCCATAGATGGCCGACAAGCTAACCACCAGTCCTTGGTGGTAGAAATCGAAGGTAAAATCAATGACACTCAAATTTCTGTTTTAATTGACCCTAGAGCTACATTAAGTTATATTACTCCTAATATAGTAGAGTGGAATAAACTTAAGAAACTGAAGCACGCAAAATCATGGCTGGTACAACTAGCAACAGGTACTAAAAGGAAAGTACTTGACTTTATTTCTGATTTTGAGTTCAACTTAGGTGGTCAAAAGATAAGGACCAATCTAAACATCTTACCACTAGGATCTTATGATATGATTATCGATATGGATTGGTTGGAACAACAAAAAGTAGTACTAGACTATTATACAAAGATACTTAGCTATAAAGATGATTTTGGCACTGTTAGAATAGCCCAAGGCATACCGAAACCTATATCAATTAGACAAGTTTCAACGATGCAACTAAACAAACGTATTAGAAAGGGATGTCAAGTTTATGCCATCCAAGTGACAAATCTATTAGAAAAAGAAGATAATCCAAAGTTAGAATACTTTGTTGTCCTACGTGAATTTAGAGACATGTTTGTGGATGAGATACCAGAATTAGCTCCTAGAGGGGAAATAGACTTCTCCATAGACCTACTACCCAGTTAAGCCCCTATATCAAAATCACCTTACCGAATGAGTCTACCAGAACTGACGGAATTAAAAATACAATTATAGGAATTATTGTACAAAGAGTATATCAGATCGAGTGTCTCACCATGGTGGGCACCAATCCTCTTTGTGAAAAAGAAAGATGGTACTCTAAGACTATGTATCAATTATAGACAACTGAAAAAAATTACTATTAAGAACAAATACCCCTTACCAAGGATAAATTATTTGTTCGATCAAGTAGGTGGGGCCATGATCTTTTCAGAGTTGGATTTATGGTCTGGTTATCATCAAGTTAGGATAAAATATGATGACATAAGAAAAACAACTTTTCAGACAAGATATGTACACTACGAGTTCATATTCATACCTTTCAGACTCACTAACACAACAACCACGTTTATGTGCCTGATGAACAGTATTTTCAGTTAGTACTTCGACAAGTTCGTAGTAGTATTTATAGATGATATTCTGATCTATTCAAAAATGAAGGAAGAACATGATGAACACTTAAGGATGGTTCTGCAAACATTGAGGAAACAAAAACTGTACGCCAAATTTGACAAGTGTGAGTTTTATCAAAAAGAAATACAATATCTAGGATAGGTAATTTCAGCAGAAGGCATTACCGTAGACCCAGAGAAGATAAAAGCCATTATGGAATAGCTAGTACCTAAGGATGTAGCGAATATTCGGTCATTCATGGGAATCACTGGATATTACCGCAGATTCATAGAAGGTTTTTCGAAGATATCCTACCCTATCATGTCACTACAAAAGAAAGAAACCAAGTTTAATTGATCGCAAAAGTGTCAAGACAGCTTTAACAATATGAAAGAATTATTGACATCGACACCCATTTAAAGGTAGAAGACCCAGATAAAGACTTCCCAGTTTGTGTTGATGCAAGTAAAGAGGGACTAGGTGGTGTCCTAACTCAGGAAGGGCACGTGATTTTTTACAAGTCCCGAAAATTAAAAGATCATGAGCGAAATTATGTCACTCATGACTTAGAATTGGCACCAACAATAAATGCCTTAAAAATGTGGCGACACTATATAATGGGAAGAAAATTCTTACTATTGACGGATAATAGCGAGGTGAAATATCTGTTTAACCAACTAGATCTTAATGCAATACAAGCAAGGTGGATAGCCTTCTTGAGCGAATTCGACTTCGAGGTCAGACATATCAAGGGTAAGGAAAATAAAGTATCAGACACTTTAAGAAGAAGAGTCCATGGGTTATTTGAGATAAACATCAACAAAGCAGAAAGTGATATGGAACAAAGAATAAGGATGACAGGTATTAATGACAAAAATTACACTAAGATAATGACAAAATTACAAAACAGTACCTCCAACTCTGACAAACCAGATCTAAGCATCGACAAGAAAGGACTATTATGACTTAAAAACAAACTTTATATACTCGATTCAGCAGAATTGAAATCAACAATTTTGGACAAAGTGCATACGAAACTGTTTTCTAGCCATCCAGGTTACCAGAAAAAAATAACAACACGTAGAAAACTATTTTTCCGGCCTAGTATGAAGGGTGAAACAATAGAATACTTGGCTAGTTGCCAAGATTGTTAGCAGGTTAAGGCTGAGAACCAACATCCAGTCAGCCTGTTACATCCATTACTAGTACCAGAATGGAAATGGGAGACTATATCACTGGACTTTATAACAGGTTTGCCTAAAAATCAAAAACATAATGATTCTATCATGGTTGTAATCGATAAAATCAATAAGTCTGCACACTTTATTCCTGTAAAGTCTACTTTTAAAGCTACAAATATTGCTGAGATATTCATGAAAGAAATTTTTAGACTGCATGGTGTTCCTAAAATAGTTATTTCAGATAGAGACATAAAATTCACATCCTCTTTTTGGAAGGAATTGTTTGCAAAGCTAAATACTAATTTGAATTTTAGTACGAGTTATCATCCACAAACAGATGGACAAACCGAAAGGAAAAACCAAATCATAGAGGATTTTCTTCGCATGTATGTAAGAACAAAATCGAATAAGTGGGAAGACTACCTACACTTGGTATAATTTTCATATAACAATGGGTACCAAACTTCGGCTAAGTTGAGCCCTTTCGAAATACTATATGACAGAAAGTGAACGAATCCAATTAGTTGGGGTAACCCGACTGACAGACTCATGTTTGGACCAAAGATGCTCCAAGAAATGGAGAACATGGTAAGGAAGGTACAAAAGAGCTTGAAAGAAGCACAGGACAGACAAAAGAGCTATGCAGATTAGAAAAGAAGACACTTGGAATTTCAAGTGGGAGACCATGTTTATTTGAAGGTCAAAGCCTAAAAAAGCTCGTTTAATTTAGGGAACTATGTTAACATAGCACCCAGGTTTTGTGGGCCCTTCGAGATACTAGCTCGAATTGGACCCGTAGCATAGCAACTTGCACTTCCAACTAATCTAAGAATTCATAATGGATTTCATGTTTCGTTGCTGAAAAAGTATATTCATGACCCTACTCATAGGATTGATTGGAACTTCGTGCAAGTGGAACCCGAAGGTGAGTTCCAGGTGGAACCCCTGCACATTCTGGACCAAAGAGAAATAGCACTTCGGAACATAGCCATCGCTCAGGTAAAGGTGCAATGGAAGCACCTTAGTCCTAAGGAGGCCACTTGGGAGTTGGAGGGAGATTTACAAAAATCTCATCCAATCCTGTTCCAGGAAAGGAACGAACATAGAGGACAATGTTTTACTGAAGGGGGAAAGGATATGACATCCCCAAAAATAAAATATTTTTGAAATTTAAATTTTGTTGGAAATTTATTCTGTTTTTAGTAAATTTGAATTTGGATTTTTTTTGCCATTTATGGCAATTCCGAATTTCAAATTTGGTAATTGTAATTAACTATTTTGACTGTTGGGCAGAGACCTGATTTGACCCAACTAAATTTTTGACTATGACACTTGTATGGAAACATAATATTTTATATTGATTGCAGGAGGACAAATGAAACAACTATGTTAAATTTAGATGACCATGACTCCATGAGTGGGGAACATGTTGGAACTACATCTGGCCTGATTATTACAAGTGGAAAATCAGTGATTTTTCCATAGGTAGCCCTTGAAAATCAGGGATTTAGAAAGCTGCGAAAATTCCCAAGGGAGGAAAAATACCTGGGAAAATGATAAATAACATATGAGAGGAGTTAGGATGCTTCCAAGTATGTTGGAGAAAAGACTATTGAGTTTCTTACTATTATGAACACCATTGTTTGAGTGTGAGGCAAGAGGAACCTACTGGAATTGCAAGACATTGCTAAGGAGGAGTTTTTTTTTCCAAGTTCGCCCTCATGGATTCATGGTCAGGCTAGGGGCTGAATCGAGCAAGTGATTTTGGCTGCCCTATTCTATGGTTGGGAGGAGCGTTGTTGTTTCGTTTGTCTTCCAGCGAGTTGATTTAGATATGCCCTCTTAACCTCCTTTTTCTAAATTGTTAAATGGATGGTGTAATGCATCTATTAATCATGAATTGAGTAATTTTATGGATGAAAGATTGAATCAAATGTGATTATCTCTGTTGCATTTTATTGCTAGGTAAATACTAAATTCCATCAATCTACTAGTTGCGAGAATATGCCTAGTTAAGTCCCGAAAGAATAATTTCCTATGGGTTAGTTGGTTGTTGTATTAGAGTGAAAGCGGTAGGCAAATTCCCAAAACCAAATGACACTTGTAGAAATGAACTAATTAAGTGTGTAATGTAAACGAAATTTGAATAACAAAAATATACATACATATAGACGTATGTTTATTTTCCTGTAGGTTATGACTTATGCAGAAATCCAATAACTAAACAAAATCCCTTTCTCATACATATTAAACATTTATGATATCCGGGTACACAAATAGTTGGGATGTAATTATGTATGAATTATAATCAAAAGAATTGCAAAATTCTCTACAAGAAAACCTATAGTATATAGAGTATAAATATTTCAATAGGTATTCATAAGAATTTGTAAGTCGATTTGGTCTAATTTCTACATGTTAAAGCACTGGAATAAATTGGAAATAACAGTGTTTACACAGAGCAAATTATGGAATGTAATATGAAGGGTACGAAAGCCCCAAATGAAACAAAATAATTATGGAACCCTTAAGTTTACATATACTCGGAAATACTTATGTCCTGTGGAGGCATTAGCCAGAGTCATGAACTGTGTTTTCGTCGACCCTGGACACAGTTTCATGTACGGATGTCAACCCTCCTAATTGTTTAGAGTTCCTTGGAGGATGAAGTTTGTTAATATCAAGAGAGGTAGTGTATATTGACACAGGCTCTCTGTGAGGAAAACCGAACCCGGAACTCCTTAAGTCCTGGACAAGCTCAGGAAGGATCGCACCGTTGTGTGCAAGAACCCTGCATGGAGTGCAGAGGTTGAGAAACCTTTTGGAGGTTTTAGAGCGTATGAAATTTGAAGAGTGACAAATAGACTGTGATCAAAATCGGTTTAGTGTGAATAACTTTCGGTGTTTCGGCATCCGGGAAACCAGAGGGAAAGACCCCTCATCTTTGCAAGTTGCAAAATCCTAGTATATGAAACCCTAATGTGATCTATGGATGAGCCAGTTTAGTGTGAATAAGTTTCAGTGTTTTGGCATCCAGGAAACCAGAGGGCAAGACCCCTCATTGTTGCAAGTCATGAAATCCCGGTATACGAAACCCCGATGTGCGATTAAGACTGAGTGTCTTTCAACACCCTTAAGCTCAGGAGGGATAGTTATCGTCAGATCTATATCAATAATGATAGCTTATCTCATACACGAATTCCCATATCAGAATTCATGGATTGGAGTGACAAGAGATTTGGAGTCGCTGCATCGTGAACTCTCGGTTCATGAAACTTTGAAAAGATTTGGACCATTGGATCCAAATCATTGAGGATCTTTGGATCTCGTACAAGAACTCATGTATCGGAGTTAGGGGAATAGAGTGACCAGTGGTTTGGGTCGCTGCATTTTGAACTCCCGATTAACGAAATCTTGATACGGCCAGGACCGTTGAATCAGGGGGAGATTCGCAGCTGTCGATCTCACCGAAGGTAAGATTTCGGGTTTCGGGGTTTGAAGAGTCGAAATACTTGACTCTCTTACATCATTGAGTCATGGAATGTGAAAGGTGCCTCTTGGCTTGGCTTGTGGTCATAACCAATAATCACATGGAGGTGGATAAGGGAAGAGCTAGCCTGCGCTAGGCCCCCATAGGAATTCGGGGATTCTATGCCTTGAGGAAGAGTGAAAATTTTATTTTTTCCATAGTGGGTATGTGACAAATTTTATTTTTCAAAAATATTTTATAGATATAGAAAGTATTGAAAATTATTTGATATAGAAAATATTGAAAATTGTTTGAAGTTTGATGAAAAAGGGATACTATGTATGGAAGTGTGAGGGTATATGGTTCCTTTTCATTATATTGATAGGACAGGATGAACCACCAAAGAGCGCCCTATGTCAAGAGACCTATTCGCCAATGTTTTCATTTGAATGAGACGCAACTCAATAGAAATTCGAAAGTCACTATCATCAGATATAAGAGAATGATTCCCTCCACATGAATTGTTGGAGTCCACGTCTGTGGTGTGCCCTGAATATTGGAACAATTTAAAATTTCAACCTACTTTAATACGTGACTTTGTGGAAAAATTAAATACTTTAGTGGACCACTTTTGTAAGAAGGTTGAGATACATGGAGAACAAGTTGAAGGCAATTTTGATCAATCAAAATTGTTTCAACAAGACACACTCTTCGCTGAAACAATGTGGAATCAATTTCGCGCTTTGGATAATCCTCTAGAATATGGTGAAATAACAAGATTATGGACTATTTTAGGTGCTAGCAAATACTTACAACAAAACATATCCAAATATTTCAAATTAGCATATTTGTGTTGAACCATGATTTTGGGATCAATGGAGGATGAGAGAATGTTTAGTGCACTAACACTTTTTAAGTCAAAGATGAGGAACAAGCTTGATAAACATATGGATATATGTTTAAGATTATATGTAACAAAGTATGACATTACCAATTTTCCATATGAAAGATCATTAGCTCTTTGGCGATCAGATTGTGATAAAAGGGGACAAAACAATATAGCAAGTTTCTCTAATGAACTTGATACATAACATAATTCTTTGGAGGATCATAATGATAGTCCATCTGGAGAGGGTCTTGTTCAGAATGAAGAAAACTAGCACCAAGATGAGAACTGGGAAATTGATATACTGCAAGATTTGATATAATCCAATATATATGAGGGCCTAGGGAACACTTATTTTATGTGTTCCATTGGTGGTGAAAGAAATAGTGAATGGAATAAAACAGACGATGTGATTCTTTTGATACATTTTTCCTCTATTTTTGGATTAGTTCGGAAATTCTTTATCATAGTAAGATTACTATATGCCAATTTGAGGATGCATTTTAGGTAAAAATAGGTTCTATAATCTATATTTTGTGTTTTTCATTGTAAAATTGGAGCCACATTTTCTTGATGCAAGTTATTTTAGGATTGATGTTTTGATATATAACTATTACATTGTCTCTTTCTTGTATGTCACATGAAACAAACTTGGAATTTGATGAATATGGGACCTATGTCTTCACATAGATAGTGTCCTAGTATTAAAGGGTAGATACTCAATTTAACAAGAATTGCGCTAAGCAAGAATGGGCTCATTCAACTAGATGAAATTTATTTGATTTCTTTCTCTAATATGTTGATAAATATTAATGCTTTGTTTATTTGTTTCATTTTGGAGTATTTTGTCAAGTTTGTAATTTTGTGTTTATTTTGGTTAAAAATGTGTTAGGCCATTCAATGCTTCTAGTTCTCATTTGATGTTTGACTGAACATTTTTTTATGGAATGATTCTCTTCATTTGATTTCCACTGATTCAAGGTTTTGGGTTAAAGCTAAAGACCTTTGTTGAGTAAAAAATTTTTTTTTTTTTTTTTGTCATGATATTTATTTGAGAAACATGTGACATTTATTTGAGAAGCATATGATATTAGGCTTAAAATATGCATTTATTTATTTTGTGGGCACTCAATTTGTTCTCCATAATTATGATTATTTTTTTAATATGTTTGATGGTCAAGGAAATATTTTTTTATTTCCTTTCATTTTTTCGCATGACTTTCACCTTTTAGGATCTACAATGTTTATTTTGTATTTTCTTTGAAAATATTTAGTGATTATTTAGAAAGGGAAATGAGCTATATTTATCTAAGAGAAGAGAAAAATGGTCTATGCACTAGGTTCCTATGCATTCATCATAGGAAACCTATTAGCATGAGATCAAAATTCCTCTAATGCAATTATACTTTTGATGCCAAGACTAAAAGAGTATTATATATAGCCAGTGGAGGATGAGAAAATGTTTATTGCACTATCGTTCTCCATTCCATACCATGGATAACAACAAACATTTTTTTGTTTGTCTTTTAAATTTTTCTTGGTTGAAATATATGTGTATACTACATCAATGAATTGATGTTTAAGATACTGATGGTTGTATTACTCTTCAAAGCATCAATGTTAGGCCAATGAAAAACACTATGAAGGTGAAAGTGAATGAAGGATAAGTATTAAGCATTACCAATACCAATACCAATATTCATTTCCAATACCCTTATGCCTTGCCAATACCAATACCAATAACATTTCCAATACCATACCATACCATACCAATACCAATACCATTTCGAATACCATACCAATACCATTGCGAATACCAATATCAATACCATACCAATACCATTCCATACCAATACCAATACCAATATAACATACCATTTCATTTCAATTGTATGCATTGACAATGATATGCATACCAATACCATTTCTAGTACCATACCATACCATACCAATAACATTGCCAATACCAATACCAATATCAATACCATACCATTGCATACCAATATCAATACCATTGCATACCACAATGGTATGCATACCAATTACATACCATTACCAATACCAATACAACACCATACCATATCATACCAATACCAATCCCAATACCATATCCAAAAACAATTGATAGAGTGTTCTTGAAAATTGACCTCATCTTTATAAATTGCACTATGCCTCGTTGACAAAAGCCATAATGTCGGAGATACTCCAACAAATGGTTTTTTGGTCGAAGGAATGATAGCATAGGGTCCCCACTAGCTGAAAATCGATGCTCTTAATCCAATGCAACTAACGGTTCATGTAGTCTCGGTTTGAGTTTTATCACGAGTTGCAACTCGCCTCCTTAAGCCAATTAAGGACATGTGGTCAATTTTGTCCAGGGGCATAAAATTCAAATCTAGTAGCCTAACAGACTTCCATAAGCTCCCATAAGTCTATTTAGCCAAGGTCCACATGACTACACTAAAAAAAATACCTGACACCGTGTTCCTGAAAATCGACCTCCTCTTCAGAAATTGCACTATGCTTCATTGACCAAAACCCTAGTGTTGGATATAGTCCAACAAATATTTTTTTGGTCGACAAAACGATAGCGTAGGAGACCCAATAGCTAAAATCGGGTGCTCCAGATCCAACGCAACTAATGGTTTGTACATCCAGGTCTCGGTTTGATTTTTATAGATAGTTGAAACTTGCCTCCTCAAGCCATTCAAGGACATGTGGCCAATTTGGTATGTGTGCATAAAATACAAACCGAGCAGCATAATGGAGTTTTGCAATATCTTGCAAGTTTTTTTGGGCCCATGGGAATACACTAGAAACAAATTCCCAACATATTGTTCTTCAAAAT
>JASDQU011377333.1:10873-21231 GCA_032191745.1 Picea mariana
CTACGTCCACAAAGTCTTCTTCTTTATTATCTCGGTCAAGCAGTTACATCACAGAGATCCAATAATCCTTACTTCGCACAGGACAAAAGATCTGCATAGCTCGCTAGATCCTTCTTCCTTGCACCTCAACACTAAACTACAACAACTTGCACTGAGCTCTGCAAGCTTTTTACAATCATGCACAGAGCACTTACAATATGCATCTGATCACACAGATCCAATTACTAGCACTAAACCATCAACTATACATCACATAGATGTACTACTACTACTACTACCTACATATCTATTTATAGATTACAAAAATGGGCCTAAGCATGGGTAAACCCACGTGTCGACATCCTTTTCTCGTTACATTAACCCAAAACCCTAAAAGGTCCCMAAAAGTGGGCCGAGATCCCGTGATTTCTGCTTCGCCTGGTGCTCCCTCTTTGACAGGCTATCGAAGTCCAAAAACGGTCAAATATGACCAAGTGTTCCTCAAAACATGGTCAAGGGMCAACATTTGGTAATCAATTCAGGACCCACAAATGAAAGTTAATCAATAGTCACAATTATTCCATCGTGAGGGAAAAATATCATATGAAAAAGAGTGGACACGATATCTTTTATGGAATATACATAATCTCTCCCAAGGAGTAAATCGAAATCCAAGGGGTCTTGGATTACCAAAACATCAATAAAGACAATTTTCCCTCCCAAAGTTACGGGGAACTGAGGAAGGGTCCCTAAAGGTTGACTAGTTCTTTTGTTAAAAGATAACAAATTCCAGGTAACCGACACAAGTTGAGGACAACCCGAAGCTTGCCAAGCAATAGAGGAAAAAATACTAACAAACACACCTTCGACTATCAATGTCTAAGGAACGTCTCGACCAAAAAAATGTATTGTAATCTTGAAAGGAATGTGAGATGGGAGACGAGGTCCATTTAGCACACCCCAATAAAAAGGGATGGCCTCATTACTTAGAGGGGGTTCTATGGGAGAAGGAGGAGTTCCCCCTAGCACGATAGATTATGTATCAATGAGAAAAACATGGGAAATATCAGGTTTAATCTCTAGTAGGAGAGTAGGATTGACTGATGATAGGATTATATTGACCACTTGGGTTGCATTCTCCAAGGGGAGAATGGGATCGATGGATGGAAACAGATCAACCGCTTGGGTTTCACTCTCTAATAGGAGAGTGGGATCGACCGAGGATGGGATCATATTGACCACTTTATCAACTGGTTCAACTAAGGACATGACCAGATTGACTACCTAATCAACTAGACCGACCGACAAAGGGACTAGATTGATCATTCCATCAATTATAGGTGGGTTGAGAGTAGGCCTATGGAAAGAAGTTGGAAGTTGAGGTTGGGAAACATTCATGTCTTCCAGTAATTTTGAGGCTTCGTCCATATGAGGGAAAAGGTGAGTTTGATTATTCCCCCCGCATAACCTACATGGGAACTTGACTCTACTTTTCTTCTTCCCAATGGTATCATGACTAGTTGATGGGAGGTCGTCAACATGTTGTTCANCTAGTTCTTTTGTTAAAAGATAACAAATTCCAGGTAACCGACACAAGTTGAGGACAACCCGAAGCTTGCCAAGCAATAGAGGAAAAAATACTAACAAACACACCTTCGGCTATCAATGTCTAAGGAACGTCTCGACCAAAAAAATGTATTGTAATCTTGAAAGGAATGTGAGAGGGGAGACGAGGTCCATTTAGCACACCCCAATAAAAAGGGATGGCCTCATTACTTAGAGGGGGTTCTATGGGAGAAGGAGGAGTTCCCCCTAGCACGATAGATTCTGTATCAATGAGAAAAACATGGGAAATATCAGGTTTAATCTCTAGCAGGAGAGTAGGATTGACCGATGATAGGATTATATCGACCACTTGGGTTGCATTCTCCAAGGGGAGAATGGGATCGATGGATGGAAACAAATCAACCGCTTGGGTTTCACTCTCTAACAGGAGAGTGGGATCGACCGAGGATGGGATCATATTGACCACTTTGTCAACTGGTTCAACTAAGGACATGACCAGATTGACTACCTAATCAACTAGACCGACCGACAAAGGGACTAGATTGATCATTCCATCAATTATAGGTGGGTTGAGAGTAAGCCTATGGAAAGAAGTTGGAAGTTGAGGTTGGGAAACATTCATGTCTTCCAGTAATTTTGAGGCTTCGTCCATATGAGGGAAAATGTGAGTTTGATTATTCCCCCCGCATAACCTACATGGGAACTTGACTCTACTTTTCTTCTTCCCAATGGTATCATGACTAGTTGATGGGAGGTCGTCAACATGTTGTTCAAAGGTTGATGACATGGGTTGGGGAGGGTGTGTAGACCATGCTTCTATAACCTTGGATATACCAGGGTAGTCCTTAAGAATATGGATACCTTTATAAATCTTGCAAGGGTACTTGGGCTTACGGGTTGTTTGGGTGATCTTGGCATCATCACCACTCCCAACACGATTATTAGTAACTGGTTGTTTTCCAACATGTCTGGAAGTGGTTGGAAGTTTGGACCCTTGCTTATTTTTATTCTTCTTAATATTCCTTTTCTTCTTCTTCTTATCCGCTGGGTTACTCGCTTCAAAGATTTCACTCAGGGAAGAAGATGAAATGGAAGAAGACCTTGCAAGTGAAGAAGGAGATGAAGATCTTAATGGTGAAGAAGGTGAAGGATCAAAATGTGGTTTATGTTCTTGTGGGGAAGTGATTACAACCGAATCAGTCGCTACATTTAGGATTACCGAACTGGAAAAAAAGCATACCGGTAATCCAATTGTGAGACTTGGAAGGCTCAAAGTAGCGATGTAAGGAGGACCAACGTTTCCGTAAGAAGGAAAACAAAAGGTTCCCCTCGAGTAGGGGTTCCTTCATCGGTCATGTTGGGTATGGATGTCATAAATATAGATCCAACCTAAGGCCTGTAAGATAAAACAAACATCACACGCTAAAAATCTAGGAAGCAAACAAACTAACAAAACCTTCTCACAATGAACACACTAGTTGGTGACAAAATCCAACGTCGCAGGAACAATGTAAGAAGGGGCTAAGACAGAGTGGGTGGAAAAGTTACATTGATGACCTACTTAATAGACTTACGCCTTGGTGCAAGCTTCCATACAATAAACATGGATTTACCCTCCAAGGATCCCGAGTGAATTTGGCCAACGTCAATTCCAGGTACAACGAAGACTTCCCCTTCACCGTCACCTCATGTATTACACTAAATATAAAGGCCACTAAGGTTACCAAATACAACAATGATGCCTGGGGAAACAATCGACAGTACGATATATGCGCAAGGGAAGGGTAACTGATCCTAAAATCGACTTGAGAAGGCCCACACAAGGTTGTTTTCTCAAGTGACCCCAATAATATGTGAAACCGCTACACTAGGACCAACAATGTAGGGTTAGTAACTCTGTTGGCCTTAATGCGACCTCATGTTTGACTCTTGTGTGAGAAGGGCTTCCCAGGACAAAATGTAATAAGTGGATTTACCGCTCCCTAGCACGAGATTCTATGTTTGTTTGATATCTTTGGAAAGTTATCCTTTCAACCTATTCCAAATCCCTACACCCTAAGCTAATGTAGGTTTTCAACCAAAAAAAATAAAATGTCTAATCAATTTTTATAAGCGCTTTATTTTAAGGTTGTTGTTTACTCAAGGGTGTGAAAGTGAAATGTATGATCTTTTAGACTCGACTCCAAAAGAATGCAAAATAATGAGATGGAAATCTTTTTCTTTTCAATGAAGCCTACTTATGAGATGGAGAAGAGGTTCAATTTTTTTTGAACAAATAACACCCAATTCCCAAATGCCTAAATGTCATATTTCTTTCGTTAAAGATGCAAAAAGAAATGAAAATTTTCTACACAAATGAAAAATCATCCCCCAGCCAACGCAAATCAAGAATTAACATTTTTATTTCGAAAAGGAAACTAAAAGAGATAGAAAATCATTTCGAAAAAAAAACAACCCAAACTAATTTTCTCTTTTAACATGAACTATTCAATAAAATAAAAAGAAGTTCTTTCACTAAATAATTCTAAAGAAAAATAATGATTTGTAACTGAAAGACACTCAAAGCAAGAGATCAAATCTTAAAAAAAAACAAGCTAAAACACAACAAATATGGCTAAAAGAAGATGCAAATATTGTCAAGCAAATTGTAATCAGACTATAATCAAACCCAAAAATTCACCCCAAAACCATATCTAAGATATGGGCTATAAAAAACCATCAATTTTTTTTTCACACAATCATCGCAGGGTACAAGCCTAACACAATGCGATGATTATGGATCGATGTAGGCCAAAGAATAGTACAATGCGACGATGTCGCACTGTGTCTCAAAGTAGGGTGCATCGAACACCTAAAAAATGGAAAAATTTAAAAAGCATGAAGGTTTTTTTTGTGAATTAAACAAACAGTGAGTTAGAGTGGATCTCCTAGTAACTCAAAAAAAACCCAAGCAATCAAAGAAAGAAAGCAATACTACTAGGAAATAAAAAATACGTTATGTCGTATGGTCACCAATTTTGTTATCGGACAAATCAGTAAGTGCAGACACAAACTGATCTCCCTAGTTTCACCCCAAAACTAGAACAAAAAAAGACAATATACTAAACTTTCCTTAGATTTCAGTTACCATATAAGAAGAGGATCTAAAACATACCTTTTAAATGTTGTAGACCTGACCTCGCCAATGTGATCCCAGCTCCATCGTAAGGCTTATGGAGAAGTATATGCAAAGAAACAAAAGCCAACGAAGATAAGAATAACATAGTCTATTCGATATGAAACTATGTACGTGATCAAGGAATCTTACAATATGGACAAATAACATTCATATAGGAAAGAAAAAGTATATATGTATTAAAGAATGTGGAAGAAAGATACAACCAGATTGCTTGATGTTGTTAGGTTCCTTCCAATAGTTCCTTGCTKCCCACACACTTCTTCTCCATGGATTTTGAGACTATAGATTTGAAAGTCACTCACAATCTATCTTGAMAAAGAAAATATCATAGCCAACATAGGACCAAACACTCCAAAATCTTGGTTAGACTAATATCTCATTAGTTATTCTCAACAGTTCTTCACAAAGCTCACCAAGCTCCAAAACAACTCAAAAAACTACCTTTCCCCATGAGAAATCCTCTCCTTTTATAAGMTGAAAAGGATAGGCTGGGGAGGTTAGGATGATCCCATGAGATCAAGGATGCGACTMAGATCCAAAATGATTGAAGGCCAACTCACCCTCGAATCTTTTGTTCTAGAAGCATCGAGAAGATTCTCTTTTTCTTCGTATGGGCAATTGTCGCACCCTTAACACTGAGAAAACTACGACAATCTCACATGCCACTATGGTGTAGCCTGCGTCGATCCTATATCRTCGCACCCTTAACACTAAGCAAGGTACRACGATCCTTTTTTATARTTTTTTTACAAAGGAAAAGATAATYTTCATCTTTCTGGGAAAATGTATCTTCATTCTTCTTCAAGGATTCATGACATTGATCCTTCTAAAGGCAAAGGATAGGTGTACATCATTAATGGTCATAGGGGTGATGAAAATAATGTGTAACAATGTTTCCTTCTGCAACCGTCACTATAGCTCCCTCTCAGAGCTATCATCTGTGACCTTCCCAGAACAAGAACAAGAACAAGGATAAGAACAAAAAATAGGGACAACACATTTCTAGTGTTGTTACCAATTATTTCTCCATGGTAACCTACCTGGAACAAGGACAAGAACATAAAACATTTCCATGGTATCCTTCAATGGTATTTACAAAGTAACTTTTCTGAGATGAAAACAAGAACATAAAAAAATCAAGGACATATTTATGGTTAGGGATAGAGAAGGACATATCTTCAAAAGAAATATTATTTTCGTAGTTCATCTTCCAGCTCATCGAGCTTAGATCCTTTTGTCTTTTTTTGTGGTGGAT
Source organism: Picea mariana (assembly GCA_032191745.1). NCBI lineage: Eukaryota > Viridiplantae > Streptophyta > Pinopsida > Pinales > Pinaceae > Picea > Picea mariana. The sequence goes on from JASDQU011377333.1 coordinate 16,852, forward strand.
TTTCATCAACATAKGTTTTKGATGCATGCTAACTTCCCTTCCTTTTCATATGAGGACATTAAGTGACAAAGTGACCAAAATTATTACAATTAAAGCACCTAATCTTTGAAAGCTCCTTGTTTTTATGTCTTCGGATTGGAGCTGATTCTTTACTTGTATTTTTCGTTCTAAAATTTGTTCTTACTTTTTCTTTTATTATATGGGATGTAAGTGCTTGAGTTCCTTCATCCTATGGTTTATACAATATGTGCAAGGACAATACGCAAGCCTCTTCTTGGACACAATCAGTCCATAATTGATCAAACTTGGGAAACTCCTTTCATCCACAAATACTTTGAACAAATGACTCCCATGAGGAAGGAAATACATTAAGAGTTAATGTAGCAAGATCAACATCATCAAACTTCTCTCCAATGGTTGAATTTGATCTCTCAATTGGGAGACCTTCATAAAGTAAGTAGCAATTGAATATTCCTTGCTCATCATGATGCAATGAAGTTGATTTATCGAGGCTAGCTTCCTACTTGTGTTCTTACTTTCAAATAATCCCACCAAGGAATAAAACACATCTTTGGCAGTTTTCAACTTAGAAATGTGTGGAATTAAATGATCTCTTACATAATCTATCAATATTCTTTTAGTCTTTGCTTCATTCCTTTTATGTTTGGATTTCTCTTCATCACTCTCTGGTTCAGATATCTTTTCTTTTACATATTTTTGAATCTCATTTTCATCTAATACAAAGAGTATCATGGCCTTCCAGGATCCAAAGTTTGTAGCACCATCCAACCTGTATTATATCTTGAGATTGGTCACCATATTGACTTTGAGAAAAAATTCAACCTTTGACCAAAAGTCAACCTTGACTAGAAAGCCAACCTTTGACTTTTGACCAAGAATTCAACCTTGACGTTTTGGCAAGCTGAGAGTACCAGTAGGTCTGCTAGGTTAGGGTGAGTTTCTATATGCCAAAATTTGGCCCAAATTTATCCAATAAGTTTCTCAATGAGCTTTACAAAGGTTCAGGTTAGTGCAATGGTGATTAAATATGCAGTGGCAATATTTCAACATAACTTTGATCCCATGTTGATTTTTCTAATTCTCATATCTTGATAGTTATTACCTTATGATTTCAAAAAAATACTCACTTTCATACCACAATTATCATAGAATAACTATACATTGAAAATATCAACTATAACAATGCAACATAAATAACAAGATATAGAAATATTAACCATGCACAGTAGACACAAGAACACACAAGTTTATTCTGGGAAACCCAATCTTGGTAGAAAACCCAACAACCTTTCTTTGAAGAATCAATTCAAGAGTTTACAAGTTTATTTATAGAATAAATAGACCAAGAGATAATGCAAAGTCACCTCCCAAACCTAGCGCAACTCTCCAAGAGGTAGCGCACTAGATAGTACCAAGAAACCTCAGTTCCAACGCCTTCTATACTTGTCTCATACTAGCGCCTTTGTTTCCTTGAGTGGGAGAGATGAGTGTATGTGTACAAATGATAAGGAATCACCTTTATTTATATTGGTTCAATCACTTTAGTGGGGCCGACTTCTCTTCCTAGATATCTATTTTTCTTTTATTTTTTTCCAGTGGGGCCGACTTCTCTTATAGGGTATTCAATTTCACTTTATTATTTTCCTGTGGGGATGACTTCTCTTCTATGGTCTTATGTTTCATCGTGGGTCTTCTTCAATGATGTAGAAGGATCTTCTTTTATTTCTTTGTGTAGAATGACTTCCCAAAGTTTCAAAACTTCAACACATAGTAGGCTAGCCACTATGGGAGAAAAGTGATAGCCCAAGGATGCTAAGAACTACTCTAGATATTGTGATGTATGTCAGAGAACTGAAAAACCTTCCAAGGGAGATGATATTCACTTGCACCTGATTATTTCATTACAACCATTTGAGAAATAGGTGGTCAATTTCATAGGGCCTATCAACCCACCTACCAAACATTTAGGCATGTGCTACATTATCACTATAATTTATTACCTTACCCTATGGAAAAAGGTCATTCCAATAGAGAATTGCACCACTAATATGACTGCTAGATTCATATTTGAAAATATCATCTCCAAGTTTGGATATCCAAGAATCTTAACAATGGATAAAAGGTGACACTTTATGAGCTCCACAATCAATACTATAACCCAAGAGTTCATGGTACCTACATAATTTATAATACTCACCATATTCATTTCCCAAGCCACTAGAATGTTAGAATAAGAGTCCATTTAGAACCACATGATAGAACTCATTGAACTAGAAGAGGACCTCTTCCTGGTGTAGTACGTTTAGATAGTTGAGAGCGTGCAATAAAATACATGGAACAATCTTCATATCAAGAAAAAATATTTTGAAAAAGGTGATTTGGTACTACCTATAATGACAGATATTTCAAACATCCAAATAAATTGAAGATGCATGGGATAAGATCTTTTCTGGTCACTAACATCTAGGATTTTGGAGTTGTTCAACTAGTGCATCTAGACATAACACTTTGGGAGGGATGTGTAAATGGCGTTCGCTTGAAACCCTTCATTGGGCCTCCATCAGGTTAAGTTGCACCACTCCTATCAAAGGATTATTATATATTGTTGTTACCTATGTTTTTAACTTAGTTGAGTCAATAAATCTCAACCCTATAAACGAGCCGACCAACTCAATCTATCGTGCTGAATAAGACTTAACCAAGTGGTTGGGAGAGTCTTTAGTAAGTATAGTTAGTAGTTTGTATCCATAAGTGAAATTTAAACTTAGTTTTTTTTTTTTTTAATTCTAGCAACACCTTTTTGTTTAAGGGGGAAACTTTCTATAAAGTTGTTAAAATTTGGTAATATTTCAAGGTGAAGTAAGTAGAGATGAATTATTATTTTGTAGTAATAAGACCAAAGTTACGTGATCATGTCCATAATTATGTTACATTGGTTTATAGTAAGTGAATTTACCCAAGAGTTAGAATCACCAATGAGAGGTGATAGAGGTTAAACAAGTAAGTTGTAGGATTGATTCAAAGATATGCACAACGTCATAAAAGGATTTTCTTAAGTTGTGGTGAAAATATAGTAATAAATGAACTCCATAAAGGTCACATGGCTAAGAAATGGTGATTGAACACATTTATTCGATGCATTTATCCTATAAAACCATAACTCCACCAACTTTTCAATTATTCTACAATTCGAGAAGTGAGTAGTGGCTAAATGTTTGAATTATAAAAAGAAGACACCATTGCCTATGTTTGACTCCAAAGACCAACAAGAAAATATCCAATGGATAATTTAGGGTCCATAAGGGGGAATGTATTGCTTCAATAAAATATATACTTGTTTGGATGGCATATTGAATACTTACATGGTGGTTTATGAGAAAACAAAAGAAGGTCGAGTGAAACCTTCACACACTTTCGACTATAGAGGCTTGTGCGGAAGGTAGGAGCCTCAAATGCTTTCAATTCTTTTTAAATTATTTAATCAAAGACATCAATAAATCACATGAAAAAACACTAGATTTCAACTACAACAACTTTTTACTAGCCTTTTTTTATGTTCAACTGGGAATCATTGAAAGTCTATGAGCTACTTCAACTTGAAAGGGGCCTAATTTCAACAACCTATAAGCCATGGAAGGAAAGGAAGGGATTAAAAAACTTAGTATTCGATGATAGATCATTCATTGAATGCATAATAGGATAGTGGAGGTCACACAATATTAGTTCAAGTTCCCCACCCATGTCATTAACCATTATCAGAAATGGTTAAAGTTTGAAGCAACACAGGATAACAATTATGTTAATACCATCATTGAACGTAGGCATAGAATTGAAGTGAATCCCCTACCCTTCATCCTCATTGTGATGAATATTAGAGAAGAGGTGGAAAGTTGGCTAGGAGTCACCACCAACACAACAAAACAAGGGAGTTTCTTTCTTTTTACCAAGAAGAAATTGTGGGAAACTAATGAGGAATTTGATAGAGTTCCTATCTTATATCATGATATGATATCCTTGTAGCTAGTACCCGCTTGGGAAAATAAGAGAAAGTATGTCGAGATGAGACCACCATGATCACCACTAAGTTAAATCATGGAGAAGGGAAAAACTTATAGGATTGTTAGCACAATCAACCCACTCTTTCCCATGTCTTAGATAGTCACAACAGTTAGAGAGTCATGAACTAGTGAAGAGGTATGATAAGGGGTTACAAAACTAGTGTATATTTTAACCCAAACTACATTGAAGAAGCCTCATACCCACTCACCCCAGGATATGAGCCAAGCCATCCAATTATAGATGAATAGGAGATAGATTTGTAAATAAAATACATTTATGTAGAGAATCCATAGATAGGAT
>JASDQU011377335.1:0-14933 GCA_032191745.1 Picea mariana
AAGTGTCTTTCTCATGTCGTTATAGGCACGACATAGGCATCATGGCAGTATGCTTCCCTGACACTTGCGACACTTGTGAGAAACATGCGACACTTGAGACCTTGTGAGCAAAATGCGACACTTGCGACCTTTGTAATGACGACATTTGTGACACTATCAAAGTGAGTAATTTTGATGTGTAACACTCATCTCAGTTGAGGTCGTCAAATGGTTGGGATTGTTGACAACACCACACCCACAGCCATACAACATCGGGTGGCTTCACCAAGGAAATGATCTCCGTGTCAGCCAACAATGTCGATTGTCATATGACATCCAGCCCTTCAAGTATGAGGTATTATGTGATGTTGCCCCACAGGATGTCTGTGATGTTCTTTTGGGCCAACCATATATGTAGAAGTGCCATGTTGTTTATGAGTCTCCACCCCACAGTGTCATTGTTTCTCTGGGGGGTCATCTCTACAGAATACCAGAGGTAGTGCCAACTACTATTCCACCTAAAAAGTCCCGCAAGGTAGTATCTCANCAAAAGGAGAACAGAAGGACATTGCAACCACTACAGCCTCGCCCCAAGCACCTTCTATCAAATAGAAGCAAGTCTACAATATTGTAGCAAAGAAAAAGGATTCCTTATGTTCATCATCCTCTCATGTAGTCCAACTTGTTGAACGACCTTAGCCTCAATAGTTTTTAGACAAACTTCCACAAATAGAGTAGCGCGACGTCTCCAGCAAGGCAACCAGCTCACCAAGATATAGATTCAGCAAATGATTTTTCCTCTCCCCCGGGAACTAAACACAATGCATAAAATTGCTTCCTAAGGAGAGAGGATTGATCTAGGTGTATATCGGTGGCCGCACACCTTTTTCGACTAGCTCAAAACAGTTTTCTGGCAATTTTGGCAATTTACTAGTTTTAGCAGTTTTTAACTTCCCGGGCCATTTTGATGGCCCAAATGAAGGTTTTTCAATATATATGTCCTGAATGATATATGAAGGCATGTTTTATCCCCCAAAATGAATCATCTCAACAATACCTTTACAACGAGGTATCACACGCCTAAAACGAAGATCGTATGCAAACGTTACGACCTTGGGAAGCTGATGTACTCACATTCTTGTTTATTGTAAAAAGGCCTTCAGAGCCTCATTGTAACCATCTTCTTGCGAATGCGAGTAGCCATCACATCTCTTCTCAGAGATAAGTTGCCACCATTCTAGCGAGTCTTTCACTCTGCATTATTACAATCTCTATACATTTCTTTCATTAATAGAAATCGTGTATTATTGTATCTCTGTGTTTATGGTTGCATCTCTGATATATTTCTGTTATATTATTTGATATACGTAATATCTCTGTGCATTTCTTTATTATATCTCCACTCTCATTTCATGCTGAAAATAATCTGGATTAGTGGTATTAGAGAAGGCTTCTCTTAATTTTTTTTTCAATGCATGTCCCCGACGAGGTACGAGTATAACAAGTTGGGTCTTGAGCTTGTCTCTCTTGAAGACAATTTCTCTCGCACACCCAAGAAACCCTCAATGGCAGAAGAAAAGAAAAACAATGAAGCAAATGATCCTATCAATATGTTGCTTGAGCAAGCTCTCATGTGACAGAGGGATGAAATGATGGAGAATTTTGCCCACATCCTTAAACACCTGTCGATAGAATCAGGCGCATCTTCATCAAGTGGCCACTTTGGAGGCACCTCACCTTTCAAGGTATAAGTTAGTTTTGATATTCCTGTATTTGAAGAACATATAGATGAAAAAGCCCTAGAAAAATGGTTAACCTTGCTAGAAGGTTATTTCTCTATTCACAATTTTTCCGACAAGGAAAAGATCACCTTTGCACTCCTTAAATCTCTCCCTCATTTCAAACATTGGTGGGAAACTTACTGGGAGCAAAGTTCCATAGAGGAGTCTTTAATATATGGGGCTGATCCCACTTGGGATTTTTTTGTGGATGCGGTAAAGGAACAGTATTACCCTGTTGGGGCCTATGAGGACCAGTACATGAGATGGAACACACTATAGCAAGAGAAGGGGCATGCAATTCCAGAGTTCACCAATACCTTCCATACCTTGCGCACCAAGCTGGGTATCAAAGACTCCGAGTGACATTTGGTTCTGAAATATCATGGCGCTCTACAAAGATACATCTAGACTGAAATGGATTTTTTGGACATCTCATCACTCGATTCTACTTATCGATATGTTGTTAAAATTGAGCAGAAATTTAAGCACCAGAACAAACGAAAATTCAGGTATGCAAATCCGCAACAACCAAAGTATGAGAAAGATGGCCCTAACAAACAATCTCTCGAAAACTAGTCCAAGACACAGGAAAAGAAGGGTCACGAGAAGACAAAGAAGGACACCGGAAAATGGTGCGAGTTACACAAAATCCTCTGGCACAACACCGATGAATGTCGCTCAAAACAGTCATTGGTGGGTGAAATCAAAGACAAAGAGCTGAACCCTGATTCAGAATCTGATTCTGAAAATAATGGTAAAGGTCAGATCATTGATGCAGACCCCACTGCTATTTTCACAACCACAACTATAAGAACCAACAGATCCTGAAGAAGGGGAGCACCTTTTTCATTCACAGATGTGGGTGAAGCAGACCCCACTACATTTTATTGTTGATAATGGAAGGGAGAAGAACCTCATCTCAGCAGAGGTCGTCAAACAGTTGGGATTGTTGACAACACTACACCCACAGCCATAAAACATCGGGTGGCTTCGCGAAGGACAAGATCTTTGTGTCAGCCAACAATGTCGATTGTCATACAGCATCCAGTCCTTCAAGGATGAGGTATTATGTGATGTTTCCCCACTAGATGTCTGTGATGTTCCCTTGGGACAACCATATATGTTGAAGCGCCATGTTGTTTATGAGTCTTGACCCCACAGTGTCATTGTTTCTCTGGGGGGTCATCTCTATAGAATACCAAAGGTAGTTCCAACTACTGTTTCACCTAAAAAGTGCCGCAAGGTAGTGTCTCATTCTGCAAAATTTAGCTTCTTCACAATCTGTTCAAAAGGAGAATAGAAGGACACTGCAACCACTACAGCCTCGCCCCAAGCACCTTCTATCAAACAAAAGAAAATCGACAAGGTTGCAGCAAAGCGCAAAGATTCCTTCTGCGCATCATCCTCTCATGTAGCCCAACTTGTTGAATGACCTCAGCCTCAACAGGTTCGTGACAAACTTCCAAAAAATGAGTAGCGTGACGTCTCCAGTAAGGCAAACATCCCACCAAGATACAGATTCAGCAAATGTTTTTCCCTCTCCCCTAGGAATTCAACGCAATGCAGAAAATTTCTTGCTAAGGAGGGAGGATTCATCCAGGTGGGTATCAGTGGCCACCCACCTTTTCTGATTGGCTCAAAATAGTTTTCTGTCAATTTTGGTAATTTACTAGTTTTCGTAGTTTTTAATTTTCAGGGCCATTTTGAGGGCCCAAATGAATATTTTTTGATATCGAGGTGCTGAATGATAGCCAAAGGAATTATTGAACCCAAAAAATGAATCTCCTTGACAATACCTTTCCAACAAGCTATCACACACCTAAAACGGAGATCACATCCAAACGTTACGACCTCGAAAAGTTGATGTACTCACTTACCCAAACGGGGCCCACCTGACTTTTCGTGCTTCATCTCCTAGGGTTAGGCTTTTGGATGTCTAGGGTTTTTGGAATTCCTGTTTATTGTAAAATGGCCTTCTGAGCGTCATTGTAACCATCTTCTTGCGAATGTGAGTAGTCGTCACATCTCTTCTCAGAGATAAGCTACCACCATTCTAGCGAATATTTCACTCTGTATTTTTACAGTCTCTATACATTTCTTTCATTAATAAAAATCACGTATTACTGTATCTTTGTGTTTATGGTTGCATCTCTAATGTATTTAGATTATATTATTGGATATATGTGATATCTCTTTGCATTTATTTATTATATCTCCACTCTCATTTCGTGCCAAAAATAATCCGGATCAGTGGTATTAGAGCAGGCTCCTCTTGATTGGTTTTTCAGTGCATGTCCCCGATGAGGTTTGAGTATAGCAAGTTGGTTCTCAAGCTTGACTCTCTTGAAGACAATCACTCTCACACATCCAAGAAATGCTCAATGGCGGAAGAATAGAAAAACGACGGAGCAAACGATCCTATCAATCTGTTGCTTGACAAGCTCTCACGCGACAGAGGGATGAAATGATGAAGAATTTTTCCCACATCCTTAAATGCCTTCTGATAGCATTAGGCGCATATTCATAGAGAGGCCACTTTGGATTCACCTCGCCTTTCAAGGTACAAGTTATTTTTTATATTCCTATATTTTAAGGACAGATAGATGCAGAAGCCCTAGAAAAATGGTTAACTCTGCTAGAAAGTTATTTATGTGTTCACAATTTTTCTGACAAAGAAAGGATCACCTTCACACTCCTTAAATCTCTCCCTCATGTCAAACATTGGTGGGAAACTCACTGGGAGAAAAGTCCCACAGAGGAGTTTGGAATATATAGGACCGATCCCACTTGGGATTTTTTTGAGGATGCGGTAAAGGAACAGTATTACCCTGTTGGCAACTATGAGGACCAGTACATGAGATGGACCACACAGTGGCAAGAGAAGGGCCAAGCAGTTTCAAAGCTCACCAATACCTTCCATACCTTATGCACCAAGCTGTGTATCAAAGACTCGGAGTGACATTTGGTTCTGAAATACCGTAGGGCTCTACACAGATACATCCAGACTGAAATGGATTTTCTCGACATCTAATCACTTGGTGCTTCTTATCGATATGCTGTTAAAATTGAGAAAAAATTTAAGCACCCAAAAAAATGGGAATTCAGGTATGAAAATCCGCAAGAACCAAAGTATGACAAAGACAACCCTAAAAGATAGTCTCTCCAAAACTAGTCCAAGACACAAGAAAAGAAGGGTCACAAGAAGACAAAGAAGGACACTGGAAAATCGTGCGAGTTCCACAAAAGCACCTAGGACAACACCGATGAATGTCCCTCAAAACAGTCATTGGTGGCCGAGATCAAAGACAAAGAACCAAACCCTAATTCAGAATCTAATTCTGAAAATAATGGTAAAGGACAGATCATTGACGTGGACCCCACTACTATTGTTGCAACCACAGCAATTCAACCATAAGAACCAATAGATCTTGAAGAAGGGGAGCACCTTTTTCATTCATAGATATGGGTGAAGGGGACCTCGGTACATTTTATTGTTGATAGTGGAAGACAGAAGAGCCTCATCTCAGCAGAGGTCATCAAACAGTTGGGATTGTTGACAACACCACACCTGCAACCATACAACATTGGGTGGCTTCACCAAGAACAAGATCTCCATGTCAGCCAACAATGTCGATTGTCATATGGCATCCAACCCTTCAAGGATGAGGTATTATGTGATGTTGCCCCACTGGATGTTTTTGATGTTCTCTTGGGCCAACCATATATGTGGAAGCGCAATGTTGTTTATGCATCTCGACCCCACAGTGTCACTGTTTTTCTTGGGGCACATCTCTACATAATACCAAAGGTAGTTCCAACTACTGTTCCACCTAAAAAGCGCCGCAAGGTAGTATCTCATACTACAAAATTTAGCTTCTTCACAATCTGTTCAAAAGGAGAACAGAAGGACACTGCAACCACTACATCCTCACCCCAAGCACCTTCTATCAAACAGAAGCAAGTCCACAAATTTGCAGTAAAGCGGAAAGATTCCTTATGCGCATCATCCTCTCATATAGCCTAACTTATTGAATGGCCTCAGCCTCAACAGGTTCATGACAAACTTCCACAAACTGAGCAGCGCCATGTCTCCTACAAGGAAAGCAACTCACGAAGATATAGATTCAACAAATGTTTTTCCCTCTCCCCAGGTAAATCAACGCAATGGAGACCATTACTTCCTAAGTATGGAGGATTGATCCAGGTGGATATCAATGGCCACCCACCTTTTTCGACTGGCTCAAAACAGTTTTCTGGCAATTTTGGCAATTTACTAGTTTTAACAGTTTTTAAATTTTGGGGCCATTTTGAAGGCCCAAATGAAGGTTTTTTTATATATAGGTCCTCAATGATAGTTTTAGGCATTATTGAGGCCCCAAAATGAATCTCCTTGATGATACCTTTCCAACGATCTATCACACGCTTGAAATGAAGATCGTATGCAAACGTTACGACCCCAGAAAGTTGATGTACTCACTTACCCAAATAGGGCCCACATGACTTTTGGCGCTTCATCTCCTAGGGTTCGGTTTTTGGATATCTAGGGTTTTTGTCATTCCTTTTTATTGTAAAAATTCCTTTAGAGCCTCATTGTAACCATCTTATTGCAAATGCGAGTAGCCATCACATATCTTCTCAGAAATAAGCTGCCACCATTCTAGTGAGTCTTTCACTCTGTATTTTTACAGTCTCTGTACATTTCTTTCATTAATAGAAATCACGTATTACTGTATATTTGTGTTTATGGTTGAATATCTGGTATATTTTTGTTATATTATTGGATATACGCGATATCTCTGTACATTTCTTTATTACATCTCCACTCTCATTTCATGCCGAAAATAATCTAGATTACTAGTATCAGAGAAGGTTGCTCTTGATTGTCTTTTCAGTGCATGTCCCCGACGAGGTCCAAGTATAGCAAGTTGGGTCTCGAGCTTGTCTCTCTTGAACACAATTTCTCTCTCACACCCAAGAAACCCTCAATGGAGGAAGAAAATAAAAACGACGAAGCAAGCGATCCTATCAATCTGTTGCTTGAGCAAGCTCTTACGCGACAAAGGGACGAAATGATGGATAATTTTGCCCACATCCTTACACCCCTGCTGATAGCATCAGGCACATATTCATCAAGAAGACACTTTGGAGGCACCTCGCCTTTCAAGGTACAAGTTAGTTTTGATATTCTTGTATTTGAAGGATAGATAGATGCAGAATCCCTAGAAAAATGGTTAACTCTACTAGAAGGTTATCTCTCTATTCACAATTTTTCTGACAAATAAAAGATCACCATCGCACTCCTTAAAGATCTCCCTCATGTCAAACATTGGTGGGAAACTTACTGGGAGAAAAATTCCACAGAGGAGTCTAGAATATATGGGGTCGATCCCACTTGGGATCTTTTTGTGGATGCGGTAAAGGAACAATATTACCCTATTGGCAACTATGAGGACCAGTACACGAGATGGACCACACTACAGCAAGAGAAGGTCCAAGCAGTTTCGGAGTTCACCAATACCTTCAATACCTTGCGCACCAAGCTAGGTATCAAAGACTCCGAGCGACATTTGGTTGTGAAATATTGTGGGGCTCTACACAGATACATCTAGACTAAAATGGATTTTCTAGACATCTCATCACTCGGCGTTGCTTATCGATATGCTGTTAAAATTGAGCAGAAATTTAAGCATGAGAAAAAATAGGAATTCGGGTATGCAAATCCGCAACAACAAAAGTATGAAAAAGACGACACTAACAAATAGTATCCTGAAAACCAGTCGAAGACACAGGAAAAGAAGGGTCACAAGAAGACAAAGAAGGACACCGGAAAATGGTGGGAGTTCCACAATAGCCCCGAGCAAAACACCGACGAATGTCGCTCAAAATAGTCATTGGTGGCCGAGATAAAAGACAAAGAGATGAACCTTGATTCAGAATCTGATTCTGAAAATAATGGTAAAGGACAGATCATTGATGCAGACTACATTGCTATTGTCGCAACCACAACAATTCAACCAGAAGAACTAACAAATCCTCAAGAAGGAGAGAACCTTTTTCATTCATATATGTGGGTGAAGGGGACCCCGCTGCATTTTATTGTTGATAGCGGAAGCCAGAAGAACCTCATCTCAGCAAAGGTCGTCAAACAGGTGGGATTGTAAACAACACTACACCCGTAGCCATACAATATCGGTTGTCTTCGCCAAGGATGAGGTCTCCGTGTCAGCCAATAATTTCGATTGTCATATGGCATCCAACCCTTCAAGGATGAGGTATTATGTGATGTTGCCCCACTGGATGTCTGTGATGTTCTCTTGGGCCAATGATATATGTGGAAGTGCCATGTTGTTTATGAGTCTCGACCTTGCAGTGTCATTATTTCTATGGGGGTTCATCTCTACAGAATACCATAGGTAGTTCCAACTACAGTTCCACCTAAAAGGTGCCACAAGGTAGTATCTCATACTGCAAAATTTAGCTTCTTCACAATCTCTTCAAAAGGAGAACAAAAGGACACTGCAAAAACTACAACCTTGCCCCAAGAACCTTCTATCAAACAGAAGCAAGTCGACAAGATTGCAGCAAAGCGCAAGGATTCCTTCTATGCATCGTCCTCTCATGTATCCAAACTTGTTGAATGGCCTCAACCTGAACATGTTCATGACAAACTTCCACAAACTGAGCAGCGTGACGTCTCCAGCAAGGCAAGCAGCTCACCAAGATACCGATTCAGAAAATGCTTTTCCCTCTCCCCCAGGAACTCAATGCAATGGAGACCATTTCTTCCTAAGGTGGGAGGATTGATCCAGGTGGATAWCGGTGGCCACCCACCTTTTTCGACTGGCTCAAAACAGTTTTCTGGAAAATTTGGCAATTTACTACTTTTAACAGTTTTTAACTTCCGGGGCCATTTTGAGGGCCCAAATGAAGGCTTTTCATGATCTAGGTTCTCAATGATATTTGAAGGCTTGATTGAGCCCCCAAAATGAATCTCCTTGACAATACTTTTCCAACCAGCTATCACATGCCTGAAATGAAGATCATATGCAAACATTACAACCCCAGGAAGTTGATGTACTCACTTACCCAAATGGGGCCCACATGACTTTTCGCACTTCATATCCTAGGGTTAGGTTTTTGGATGTCTAGGGTTTTTGGCATTCCTGTTTATTGTAAAAAGGCCTTCAGAGCCTCACTGTAACACTCTTCTTATGAATGCGAGTAGCCATCACATCTCTTATCCGAGATAAGTTGCCACCAATCTAGCGAGTCTTTCACTCTATGTTTTTAAAGTCTCTGTATATTTATTTCATTAATAGAAATCACGTATTACTGTATCTCTATGTTTATGGTTGCATCTCTGATATATTTCTGTGGTATCAAATCAATATGCTCTTGATTGTTTTTTCAGTGCATGTCCCCAATGAGGTCTGAATATAACAAGTTGGGTCTCGAGCTTCTCTCTCTTGAAGACAATCGCTCTTGCACACCCAAGAAACCATCAATGGCAGAAGAAAAGAGAAACGACGGAGAAGAAAATCCTATCAATCTGTTGCTTGAGAAATCTCTCACGCGACAGAGGGACAAAATGATGGATAATTTTGCCCACATCTTTAAACGGTTGCCGATAGCATCAAGCGCATCTTCATCAGGCAGCCACTTTGGAGGCACCTCGCCTTTCAAGGCACAAGTTAGTTTTGATATTCTTGTATTTGAAGGACAGATAGATGCATAAGCCCTAGAAAAATGGTTAACTCTGTTAGAAGGTTATTTCTCTGTTCACAATTTTTCCGACAAAGAAAATATCACCTTCGCACTCCTTAAAGCTCTCCCTTATGTTAGACATTGGTGCAAAACTTATTGGGAGCAAAGTTCCACATAGGAGTCTGGAATATATGGGGTCGATTCCACTTGGAATTTTTTTGTGGATGAAGTAAAGGAACAATATTACCCAGCTGGAAACTATGTGGACTAGTACATGAGATGGACCATACTACGGCAAGAGAGGGGCCAAGCAGTTTCAGAGTTCACCAATACCTTCCATACCTTGCACACCAAGTTGGGTATCAAAGACTCCGAGCGGCATTTGGTTCTGAAATACCATGGGGCTCTACATAGATACATCCAGACTGAAATAGATTTTCTAGACATCTCATCGCTCGGTGCTCCTTATCGATATGCTGTTAAAATTGAGCAGAAATTTAAGCGCCAGAACAAACGAAAATTTCAGTATGAAAATCCTCAAAAACCAAAGTATGACAAAGACGACTCTAACAAATAGTCTCCTGAGAACCAGTCCAAGACATAAGAAAAGAAGGGTCACGGTTAGACAAAGAAGGACACCGGAAAATGGTGCGAGTTCCACAAAAGCCCCTGGCACAACACCGATGAATGTCGCTTAAAACAGTCATTGGTGGCTGAGATGAAAGAAAAAGAGCCGAATCCTGATTAAGAATCTGATATTGAAAATAATGGTAAAGGACAGATCATTGAAGTGGACCCCACTGCTATTGTCACAACCACAGTAATTCAACCAGAAGAACCAACAGATCCTGAAGAAGGGGAGGACCTTTTTCATTCATATATGTGGTTGAAGGGGACCCCGCTGCATTTTATTGTTGATAGAGGAATCCAGAAGAACCTCATCTCAGTAGAGGTCATCAAACAGTTGGGATTGTCAACAACACCACACCCGCAACCATACAACATCGGGTGGCTTCGCTAAGAACGAGATCTCTATGTCAGCCAACAATGTCGATTGTCATATGGCATCCAACCCTTCAAGGATGAGGTATTATGTGATGTTGCCCCACTTAATGTCTGTGATTTTCTCTTGGGCCAACCATAGATGTGGAAGCGCCATGTTGTTTGTGAGTCTTGACCCTGCAGTGTCATTGTTTGTCTTGGGGGTCATCTCTACATAATACCAGAGGTAGTTCCAACTATTTTTCCACCTAAAAAGTGTTGCAAGGTAGTATCTCATACTGCAAAATTTAGCTTCTTCACAATCTGTTCAAAAGGAGAAACGAAGGACATTGCAACCACTACGGCCTCACCCCAAGCACCTTCTATCAAATAGAAGAAAGTCGACAAGGTTGAAGCAAAGCGCAAATATTCCTTCTGTGCATCGTCCTCTCATGTAGCCCAACTTATTGAATGGCCTCAACTTCAACAATTTCGTGACAAAATTCCACAAACTAAGCAACGCGACATCTCCAGCAAGGCAAGCAGCTCACCAAGATACAGATTCAACAAATGTTTTTCCCTCTCCCCCGGGAAATCAACGCAATGGAGACCCTTGATTCCTAAGGATGGAGGATTGATCCAGGTGGATATCAGTGGCCACCCACTTTTTTCGACTGGCTCAAAACAATTTTCTAACAATTTTGGCAATTTACTAGTTTTAGCAGTTTTTAACTTCCGGGGCCATTTTAAGGGCCCAAATGAATGTTTTTCAAGATCTAGGTCCTCAATGATAGCTATATGCATGATTGAGCCCCCAAAAAGAATATTCTCAACAATACCTTTCCAACAAGCTATCACACACCTAAAATGGAGATCCTATGCAAACGTTACGACCCCGGGAAGTTGGTGTACTCACTTACCCAAACGGGGCCCAAATGAATTTTGGTGCTTCATCTCCTAGGGTTAGGTTTATGGATGTATAGGGTTTGTGGAATTCCTTTTTATTGTAAAATTGCCTTCAGTGTCTCATTGTAACCATCTTCTTGCGAATGTGAGTAGCCGTCACATCTCTTCTCAGAGATAAGATGCCACCATTCTAGCGAGCCTTCGCACTCCTTAAATATCTCCCTTATGTCAAACATTTGTGGAAAACTTACTCGGACCAAAGTTCCACAAAGGAGTCTCGAATATATGGGGTTGATACCACTAGGGATTTTTTTGTGGATGTGCTAAAGGAATAGTATTACCCTGTTGGCAACTATGAGGACCAGTACATGAGATCGACCACACTGTGGCAAGAGAAGGGACAAGTAGTTCCGGAGTTCATCACCTTCCATACCTTGTGCACCAAGCTAGGTATCAAATACTCCAAGCGACATTTGGATCTGAAATACCATGAGACTCTACATAGATACATCCAGACTGAAATGGATTTTCTGGACATCTCATCACTCGATGTTGCTTATTGATATGTTAAAATTGAGTTGAAATTTAAGCAACAGAACAAATGGAAATTCAAGTATGAAAATCTATAGCAACTAATGACAAAGACAGCCCTAACAAACAGTCTCCCGAAAACCAGTCCAATACACAGGAAAAGAAGGGTCATGAGAAGGCAAAGAAGGACACCGAAAAATGGTGCGAGTTCCACAAAAGCACCTGGAAAAACATCGATGAATGTCGCTCAAAAACTTCATTGGTGGCCGAGATCAAAGACAAAGAGCTAAACCCTATTTCAGAATCTGATTCTGAAAATAATGGTAGATGACAGATCATTGACATGGACCCCACTGTTATTTTCGTGATCGTAGCAATTCAACTAGAAGAACCAACAAATCTTGAAGAAGGGGACCACCTTTTTCATTCAAAGATGTGTCTGAAGGGGACCACGCTTCATTTTATTATTGATAGAGGAAGACAGAAGAACCTCATCTTAGTAGGGGTCGTCAAACAGTTGGGATTGTCGACAACACCACACCCACAACGATACAATATTGGGTGGCTTCGCCAAGGACAAGATCATTGTGTCAACCAAAAATTTCTATTTTCATATGGCATCCAACCCTTCAAGGATGAGGTATTATGTGATGTTGCACCACTGGATGTTTGTGATGTTCTCTTGGGCCAACCATATATGTGGAAGCACCATGTTGTTTATGAATCTTGACCCCGCAGTGTCATTGTTTCTTTGGGGGGTCATCTCTACAGAATACCAGAGGTAGTTCCAACTATTGTTCCACCTAAAAATTTCCACAAAGTAGTATCTCATACTACAAAATTTAGATTATTCACAATTTGTTCAAAGGGAGAACAGAAGGACACTACAACCACTACAGCCTCGCCCTAAGAACCTTTTATCAAACAGAAGAAAGTCGACAAGGTTACAGCAAAGTGCAAAGATTCCTTCTGCACATAATCCTCTCATGTAGCCCGACTTGTTGAACGGCCTCAGCCTGAACAGGTTCATGACAAACTTCCACAAACTGAGCAACACGACGTCTCTAGCAAGGCAAGCAACTCACCAACATTCAGATTCAACAAATGCTTTTCCCTCTCCCCCAGGAACTCAACGCAATGGAGACCATTTCTTCATAAGGAGGGAGGATTGATCCAGGTGGATATCGGTGGCCACCCACCTTTTCCAACTAGCTCAAAACAATTTTCTGGCAATTTTGGGAATTTACTAGTTTTAGCAGTTTTTAACTTCTGGGGCCTTTTTGAGGGCCCAAATGAAGGTTTTTTGAGACCGAGGTCATTGATGATATCCTAAGGAATTATTGAGCCCCCAAAATGAATCTCCTCAACAATACCTTTCAACCGAGCCATCACACGCCTAAAACAAAGATCGTATGCAAACGGGGCCCACATGACTTTGATGTACTCACTTACCCAAATAGGGCCCACATGAATTTTGGCGCTTCATCTCCTAGCGTTAGGTTTTTGGATTTCTAGTGTTTTTGGCATTCATTTTTATTGTAAAAAGGCCTTTAGAGCCTCATTGTAACCATCTTCTTGCGAATGTGAGTAGAAATCACATCTCTGCTAAGAGATAAATTGCCACCATTCTAGCGAGTCTTTCACTCTGTATTTTTACAGTCTCTGTACATTTCTTTCATTTATAGAAATCACGTATTATTGTATCTCTGTGTTTATGGTTGCATATATAATATATTTCTGTTATATTATTTCATATACGTGATATCTCTGTGCATTTCATTATTATATATCCGCTCTCATTTCGTGCCGAAAATAATCCGGATCAGTTCTATCAGAGTAGGCTGCTCTTGATTGTTTTTTCAGTGTATGTCCCCGATGAGTTTTGAGTATAGAAAGTTGGATCTCGAGCTTGCCTCTCTTGAAGACAATCTCTCTCGCACACCCAAAAAACCCTCAATGGTGGAAGAAAATAAAAATGATGGAGCAGAAGATCCTATCAATCTGTTGCTTGAGCAAGCTCTCATGCGACAGAGGGACGAAATGATGGAGAATTTTTCCCACATCCTTAAATGCTTTCCAATAGAATCAGGAACATCTTCATCAAGCGACCACTTTGGAGGCACCTCACCTTTCAAGGTATAATTTAGTTTTGATATTCCTGTATTTGAAGGATAGATATATGCAGAAGCCCTGGAAAAATGGTTAACTCTGCTAGAAGTTTATTTCTCTGTTCACAATTTTTTCGACAAAGAAAAGATCACCTTCGCACTCCTTAAAGCTCTCCCTCATGTCAAACATTGGTGGGAAACTTACTAGGAGAAAAGTTCCACGGAGGATTCTTGAATATATGGGGTTGGTCCCACTTGGGATCTGTTTGTGGATGCGTTAAAGGAATAGTATTACCCTGTTGGCAACTATGAGGACCAGTACATGAGATGGACCACACTGTGGCAAGAGAAGGGCCACGCAGTTTCGGAGTTCACCAATACCTTCCATAACTTGCGCACCAAGCTGGGTATCAAAGACCCTGAGTGACATTTGGTTATGAAATACTGTGGGGCTCTACACAGATACATCTAGACTGAAATAGATTTTATAGACATCTCATCACTCGGTGTTGCTTATCGATATGCTGTTAAAATTGAGTAGAAATTTAAGCACCAGAAAAAACGGGAATTTGGGTATACAAATCCGCAACAACCAAAGTATGACAAAGATGAACTTAAGAAACAGTCTCCGGAAAACCAGTCCTCAGCCCTAAGAAACCCTCAATGGCAGAAGAAAAGAAAAACGACAGAGCAGACAATCCTATCAATCTATTGCTTGAGCAAGCTCTCACGTGACAGAGGGACAAAATGATGGAGAATTTTTCCCACATCCTTAAATGCATGTCGATAGCATCAAGCGCATCTTCATCAACCGACCACTTTGGAGGAACCTCACCTTTCAAGGTACAAGTTAGTTTTGATATTCCTGTATTTGAAGGACAGATAGATGCAAAAGCTCTAGAAAAATGGTTAACTCTGCTAGAAGGTTATTTCTCTGTTCACA